>JAOPUB010036063.1:0-10464 GCA_027564055.1 Neptis clinioides
CAGGTAGGACACCGGGCAGTAAAGGTGACATAGGAGAGCTACCTTAAAAAGTGTGTAGGACAAGTTGCACAAGTCCAAAGTGCTGCCCGGGTTCCTGTACCTGACCTGCTCATCCTGCCGTAATATTTAAATGTATTAAAAATAATGGTTTTTATATGAAAAAAGAAATAGCGACATCCCTGGTCTTGTGAGCCGTGTAAATAGACCTCTGGAATTTTTAGGATTGTATGGTACACATCACGGAGCTTGCAAAAGGCATGATATTCCTGCTAAGGTGGTAAGTACTTTTACATATACTTTTAATTTTGTTGGTGTAAATCAAAGTTTGAAAAATATTGTTTACCTACCTAACAACATATGTTTGTGTTTAAATTTAAAAACAATTTTTATTATAAATTTTTTTGATTTTATTACCCTGAAATTTTAAGTACAAAGATTTATAATAATTATTATAATACATATAAATTGTTACAATAATTTAGATAGGTAATCATTATTATTTTTGTGTTGTGGCTATTCCAGTCTTCTAGAGGCATGGTTTTCAGTGCATCCTGATTTGTCACATACATACCAGCAACATCCTTGCCTGCAAAAATCTAGTATCTTTTTTACAGCAGCATCTTTTGTATACTTTGTTAACTATTTGATCATACTTGTGTATTGATTTTTCATCTGTCTTGCTGACACAGGAAATACAGCAAAATATGTTATAATTTTAACATATATTATAACATTCAAAATTCTTCCTGTTTAAACAAATTCGCATTAAAATATAAAAAGAATCCCTGCTACCCAAAGCATAGCTTTGCCCTAGCAGCCCTCAAATTTAGTTTGGCATGAAAGTAGACTGGGAGAGGAAGACTACTTTATATCCTGGTGCCTTGAAACTAAAAATAACCAATACAAAAATGGCATTATATTATCCTAGAATCTAAGATTTTTCCGCAAGGCTCCAGGATCTATTAACTATTCTGGAACTGTCATAGTTCACAAGGTTATTTAACAAGCTTCAATAAACAGAACAAAACAGAAAATCTAGTCTCACATTAATCTACCCTACATAACAGTATTCAAACCAGGGAAATCAAAAATGAATCCAGGTCTGAATTCTGACACATTAGCCTATTACCTGCTCTTCATAAACTGTTAGTAAGATGAAATAAATTTAGCCAGCAACAATTTTGAAAGAGTGTAGTGTATATGTTGTTGTATATATGTTTGTTTGCATTTTCTAGTAAATCCATTCTGTCCTATTAAGTGAACTTGGATCCATACACCAAACGCTACCCATTCCTTGTGATAGCTGATTTGATAGTAGGATTGGTCAAAAATAATTATAATTAAATAATTGTATATTTCATTTATGAACTAAAATATTATTAAAAGTGTAGGAGCAAATGTTTTAGGGAATGTAGAGTATTACTTTTAAATGAATAAATTGAAATTGAATTTATTTTTTCATTTGGTTTGAGTGTTTTAGTTTATATTGATGAATCTGGTTCAGTTAAGTGGTTCATGTATAAACATAATGTTTGAAACAAACTGAAGTATCTATTCTCTTGTTTATACCTAGATAACGGGTGATGCAAATGAAGAACAGATTCTTACTGCTGGCACCCTTTATATAAGACGTCCAGCAATGTTAACCAGAGTCCTGAATGATTTGTATTACATGTTCCGTAGCACGGAAAGATATAATTGCTATGTTGGTCGTGCACTAAAAGTGGTTCTTAATGCTATGGAACAACATTTGTCAGAAAAACATATTCAGATATCTGGCAGGTTGGTACTTGATGTATTTTTAATATTTTGATGGTTTCAGGGACTGAAAAGATCAATCTGCATCTATCTGATAACCAGATGAGACTTTTTTTTATCAAATATCATTTATTTGCAAATATTCCTATGATAGATTGACTACAAAAAAGTGTTCATTTCATTTCATAATTGACAACAAAAAATTTAATTTTAAGTGTGAGTTTTTGAACGTAGAGAACATGCTATTGCTGTTTGAAGACATCTTCATCATTGGCGTTATCAAAATCTTTGTGCTAAAATGGAACTATTCCATTGATACATGTGTAATATAATAAAGTCAATTTTTGTTCTTTGTTGTTTTTTATTTTTCACATTTTTCTGGCTACCATTAGAGAGTACAGATTACTTATTAAGACATTTATTTTCAGCGCCACGTTATTCTATATAGTGAAAAGTAAGGAAAAACCGAATATTGGGTTGTCATTGAAACGTCGCATAATATCTTCATTGCTCGATGGAATGGAGACTCACCTTGGAGATGACACAATGATGAGGAATGGCTGCCTCACTCTCTGCCAGTTCAAGATACCTACGGATGTGGTTAGTCTGATCATTAAATTGATATTACAAATGAAAGATGGGTCTTTAACATGTCTCATGTTTTTTACCATACAAAGTTAAGTACACAATAGTAATAATGGAGTGGGATTAGAATGTTCACAATATAAGTATACTATATTATATCTGTTTTCAAGTTTCCTATATTGTATTTGTTTTAGTATACAAAAATAAATTTGATTAGAAACTTTCATATCCCTTTTTATTCAGAACGAAGCTTAGAAGATAATTTCTGAATTTGCCCATGAACAGAATAATATGTCACCATAATGAAAATTACTTATTTTATTTTCAACTTAAAAAAATATTTTTTGAAAACTGACGGAAACTATGATGTCATTCATAGTATTTTAACGATAATCCATAAAATCTAAGATATCATACATCTATTGCTAAGGCTTGAATAATATTCCCTATTGTACTTATGATATTACTGTCAAACGCACTCGTGTGTTTTTCGCATCAACATCACAATGACATTTAACTCACGTTTTTCAAAAGTTTTATTTGGTAATAAAATATTTTGCGATACTAATACATGTCTGTGAGTTTTATTTTATTTCAGTCTAACATAGTCGTCATTAACTAACATTAACGTAATTAACTATGTATGAGAGGCTCCTTTCTCATATTAAAACGGGATGTTTTGTGTTACAAGAAGGACTGATTATATGTAAATAATTATTTTATTTGAAAATGTTATATTTATTCCAGTTATTCGAATATGAGCGGGTAGTGCAAATTTTGTTGAACGGCGTTGCTGATGTGAACCAGGAAGGCTTCGTGCAGCGCATTGCGATTTATCTGCTTAACTCTCTTGCTTGTCAAGTGGACGGCAGACAGAAAAGATTTCTTGGAAACAATGGGGCTATTGTGGTAAGTGATATTTTACCTTATATACAATTCTTTTTTTCTTATAAATTAATTACTTGCAGTTAGTTAGGCTTCAATATTACAAAATTATAATAACCTTTTTCCTGGCACGTGATTTAAATGAAACAGACTAGATTTTAAGTTCAATATGCCGCTGCGCGTACAAACATACAAATAGACAAAAACTTAAAAATTGCTGTTTAGTCTCCTAAAGTTGTATACTATAAGTTATTACTTGTATAAATAAACAAAGAAGTTCCATATTAGTGTTTTTAAAATTATATTACATTATTAATTGTTATTAGTGTGAAAGTTTTCATGTTTAGATATTTAGTGCTCAATCACGCCAAAACTGCTGAACGGATTTCAATGAAATTTGGGACACAGATACTTTATAGACTGGATTAATACCTATATATACATGACTGGGTTAACACATACTTTTTATCCTAAAAATGGAAAATTTTCCTTCGTTATTATAATAAAATATGTTTACTGTCATAAGGGCCTGTTTATTTATATTTAGCATCAATATATTAAAAATTAAATGTGTTTGATGGATTTAAATAATTTCTTATACGTGATAGGGCTAGTAGGCTGGCGACTATGTTTTACATTTGAAACGTATTTATAAACATCAGTATTGGAAAATTTATAAACGGCGTTTACGAAAGGATAATTTACCCTTTGCAATATCAAAATCAATAACTGTCTATGGCGACTTCCATACCTACTCTATCGCCTACTCGATTTCTATTTTTAGATCATTTATATTTGCGTATTGATTGATGTGTTGTTTTTTTTGAATTAACATTTATATTGTAGCTTTGCTATGACGAACTAATGATCCTAAATCTTCGCAGCGATCGTGCGAGATTATGTTTATTTGAACGTCCTTTTTTAATGCCGTAACAAACAAATAGATCGACTTTAATTTTTCCATAACTAAAAGTATATTACTAGACTTTACTAATATTATAAATGTAAAAGTTTGGATGTTACTCAGTCACGCAATAACAACTGAAAGGATTTCAATGAAGTTTGTCACAAAGATAACATATTATAGCTATTTTTTATCCGAGAATAGTGGGATAATAATAATATGTTTACTGCTGTAAGCGCCTGAATATTTATGTTTAGCGACAATTTATTGATTATTGAATGTTTTGTAGGCGTGCGTTAGTTATGGGGAAGTGTCCAAGCCAAAAAATTTTTTAAATTATCTGACAAAATATTGCATAATTTTAATTTTGAATCTAGCCTTATTGAAAATGCATCTATTTAATTCTATATATTCAATGACTTTTATTTTATATATTTTATATAATTGATATCTTATCTTATGAGTGATAGATAGTCATATAAAGTATTGATTATTTGATAGATAAGTATATCATTTGAAAGAATTTCTTTCTTTACAAACATAATACGATTCTTAATCTCATGGTTACGTATGGTATGGGTGCGAAAATTTTTCTGAACAGCTTGACCGATTTTGGCGAAATTGCGCTATAACTTTGGATTGACAATGCATTGCGACATAATAATGACATTTTATTTATTCGTTTTGCTTAATCTAACAAGTAAAATACACAAGCCGCGATAATACTTTAATTTTTAGATCACTGTCCTTCTCCGTATTGACATATGGATCGTTTTCCTGTATTTTATATTATTAACCGACATCAAATGAAAAATGTTTTCAATTCATCGAATTTTTTAATATATGTTTACCGATTATTGAAGACGCCAGAATCGATTTGGAAAATTCTTTTTTATTCCAGAGGGTATACCTTTCCGGTAGTCCCATTTATATTTTATCAAAATCGGCCAAACTGCCTTAGAAAAAACACAAATGTATAATAATGCGCCTGCAAAAAAAAAATAATAGCAATTACATTAAAAGGCTATTTTGATCAATATTTTAATATTAAACTTGTACTTTTAACTTAGTTTATTTTACTAATACTAATATTATAACTGCGAATATGCATTTGTAGCGCCGGCTATTTTTACAATATTTTAAGTATATACCAAATATATTAAAATTCATAAGGAGATTAATTTTTTCCTTATATTTATAAGAATTAAGTCTTACACTATAAAGTTTTTTACTTTAAAACGACTGCACAGATTTCGATAAAATAATCAGACTAACACAGTGGATGCTTCTGAAAAGTTTGGTAGCGATCGGATAAATACTTTACTGCTTTATTGATTTAGAAATTGTTTTATACCCTTATAAAGATGCAAAATTTCACTTAATTTTTTTATCGATATGAATGGTATGCGTGTGTGTATGTGCGTGGTGTGAATATCAATATGCATAAATAATAATATGTAAAGTACCTACTCCATTTATTTAGCCAAAAAAATTTTCTGTTTGTTCGTAGGATAACGTCAGTAGGTATTCAATAAGTTTCATTTTGCACTTATTTTTAGGAAGAGAATAGATATTTATCCTTTTATTAATTAGGTTATATATGGAGAGTCCCAAATAACTATAAAATTTATGAATAAAGGTAGTTTTAAAATGTTCACAAACTGCATAATTTCTAGTTTTGACAAGATTAGAGGGGTCATAATCTAATTAGTATAATTGCCTGACAGTAAGAACTTCACAATAATTGTATAGCTTTGCAGTAGGATACCTAATTGGTTTAAGGATGCAAACTTTTAGAACAATACGTTTAGCGATCTTTAGAGGCATCAATATGGTTTTCGGAAGCCCCTCTCCAAGAAGAGACGCAATACGTAATCGAAGATTGACATAATGCTAAATAAAATATTTTTAATATGCTTGCGTGCGTGATATTCCCGCAATTTTTAAATATATAAATGAGAGTGCGAATTTTGCTGGATAGATTACAAATGTGCTGTTTAAAATTAAGACGGTTATCAATATTAACACCTAAATATTTCAATGACTCGACGCAGTCAATAGATTTGCAAGAATAATTGTGAGTATTTAGACAAACGTGAGAAAAAATTCGATAGTTCATATCAGGTCTCATAGCATTACGAATTGTATAATCTATAAAATTATGTTCTATAGTTCTATGTGTTTTTATTGCGATTTTTTTTATCTACATTATTATTTGATTGCTTATTTTTCTATTATTTATTAATTGTATGCAACTTAAAGCAAACTGCTTGAATTGAAAGTATTTTTGTTTTGTTAAAAAAATTGTACGCAAAATGCATTTGAGTTTTATAGCGATAATTTTATGAATATTGCCGCTCCAAACAATTGCTCTAATTGCAATAGCATTAGCAATTTCACCTAGTACCTAAGGCGAGGCCAAAGAGAAGGATAATTTTGGCAGTCTATGTATGTTTGTATCCACCATAGTTTCTAAACTACTGAACTGATTTTAATTATTCGTAAGACTTTACCTGGTTCATTTTTGTACCTATATATTTCTGGATTTATATCTGAATTATTTTCTTGTCTCGTCCTTTTTATAGTATACTACCGGACCCGCCCGCGCTGCGCTTCGGGTTTTGCATCGATGTAGGCATATAAATTATAATCTATATGCGTGCGATATATCGTCATTGTATAACGAACCGAACGAATATTGACTTCAAAGTATGGAAACACTGGACCACCTAGATAACGCGGGAACAATATAGCTTCCTATTAGAAAAACAATTTTTAAAATTGATGCAGTAGGAACAAAATGCCGATGACTTATTGATTTCGAAGTATGGCAACATTGCACCATCTATATCACACTGGCATAGTATAGCTTTCTATCGGCGAAAGAATTGTCAAAGTCGGCTTATGCCTGTCATAAATAATCTCCAAATTACAAAATAGCCACACTATTACAATTAAATGGCCATATCCTTTTAATTATCACAAATATAGCAACACCACATAGCCAATGTTACCTGGAAAGGATATAGCTTTCGATCGGCGAGAGAAATATCAAAATTGGTCCAGTAGTTTCAGAGCCTATTCGCATCAAACAAACGTACAAATCTTTCCTCTGTATATAATAATAGTATGGATAATTACTTGTTGACCCGCCACAGCTGTTTGTAAAGAAATTTAATCGAGACGATTCTTGGGTATAATCTGTGATGATATGGTCAGCTTTATAAATACTAGCAACTCATTTCTAATTTGGGAGATGCATGACCATATTTATAATTCAAAAATTATAACAATCTGGTAACCATGGTAACACATTGACATTACTTAAACTACTGTGTACATATACAGTATTTTTCGGTACCTTTCTTTCAATATTGAGGTTCAGTGAAAATAACTAAAATTTATTTCGACCATTCCCTTTTAGTAAAATTGCTAATTTAACGTACGATATAAGCTAAAGGTACTGAAACGGAGTACCTCATATTTGTTACAGAAGATGCTGAATTTGATCTCAGACCGCTTGGAGAGACACGTTTGTGATGATGTATTGGAAGTGGCCTGGTCCACAATGTGGAACGTCACTGATGAGACTCCTCAGAATTGTCAACGCTTCCTAGACAATCGTGGCATGGAATATTTTCTGTCTTGTCTTGAGGTTGGTGGAAATCTATGTATTTATTATGTTTTTTATTACAAATATTTTTTATGCTCTTGCTACTTGAATCAGAAATTATTTAGAACCTTGAAGGCGCCTTGCATCTATCTTCCAAATTATTTTAGTTATTATACTGTAAATTTGCTTTGACTTCTTTAAAAGTATATATAAATATATATATATAGAAATTTGAAATATGAAATATATATATAGAATACAGTAATTTTTATTTATTATAATTAATAGATAGTTATTTCTGATAAATGTTTTCTGTTGTCATGTATGTAAAATATCAACAAATCTTGTTGACATTTTTATAAGAGATAAACCTAGCATTGATATATATAATTATTTTAATATTTATAGAGTTTTCCTGACAAGGAGGAACTTCTCCGCAATATGATGGGACTCCTCGGTAATGTGGCCGAGGTTGTTGAATTACGTCCACAATTGATGGACAAATTGTTTCTAACAGTCTTTTACGAGCTACTAGACTCTTCGAGCGATGGTATTGAGGTACCTATTCATTTATTAAGTTATATTAAATTACATTTCATAAAAGTTTAACTGTTCCATGTAATGGGAAAGGAGGCATACTGTTCCATCCAAGAGACTTGATACAATCATGATACCCAGATTTATGAATCATCATTTAAAATTATCAACATTGGTAGTCTTTTATTCAAATAGATTTTGTATCATAAAGATATATCTTGTAATTGATCAGTTTAAATATAGCGGATGCCAGATGTTTTTATTACCGTTGAAGAAAACTTTTATAAGACAAAGAAAATAAATTAAAGCACCATAAATTTTTCCTAAATTAATTATGAAACGTTCTTATCCAATTTTGTGTTTATTTCATTTAATCCTTAAGAACATTAAATATCGAATAGAACCTTTATGTATTTAACAAAATAGTATTGTGTCTTCAGCTAATAACGTAGGACATACGAACTCAGATATAATTAAGTTTAAATTAACACCAAAGATTTGGCCCACGAAGTGTCACGAAAAAGGTGGTCAAAGTAGTAAGAGAAAAAATCGACAAAATGTTTTTCCGAAGGAAAAACCATTATCTCCGGAAATGAACATAGAACCTAGAACCACGTCGCGTATTTTAAAAGATAGCCTACTTGCAGCCTATAAGAGGTATGATTTGTGGCTGGTTTGATTTGGTTGGATGTCCTGGTTATTTCTAAACTAAAATATTAAAAGGCATGTCTAAGAAAATCGAAACAACAGCTAAAGGAAGGAAGTCACAGAAAAAGTTTGTTGAAAAATGACCGTATGACCGTACTCATAGCTCTAAGGAAGCTTCCCAATTATTCGACAGAGTGCAACATGGTCATTGCAAGACTGCGTTGTTGAAAACCTGTTTCGTTTTAATCTTAATATTGTAATGAGCATGATGACAGATTTTGAAAAACTGCTCCACCATGTTGTCTCTATTGTATCCAAAATAAACCTTATATTTCAAAAAAATAATTATGTTTTTTAAATACATTTTAAAATCAAATAGTAATGGCATCTGACTCTGACGTCACGCTTTCGAAAACACTAGACAGTTTGCAAGTTAAATGTTTCTTTTGATGTGTAATTTGAATTATTTTTTAGGACACTCATGAGCTCTACAGTTTTTCGATGATGTGTTGTTCCTCAATGTAAAATGTAAAAAAAATACATCGATAGAAAAGTTGTACGACGCGACCCCGAGCTATTAATTTTAATTCTGTAATTTGTGTGTGCGCAAATCATTTTTTAATTTGTGTTTATTTTCTTTACTATATAACAATTATGTTAACTAGAGTTCAATGAATAAAATTGTCGATAATAATAGCGATCAAGATTCGGGTTTGTTCCATTTCTTTATTATTGCTACTCCACCTGCCTTGTAATACTACAGAACCCTTATGTTCTTAAGAACAACGAAAGATACTAATTAAACATAGTCTAAAAGATTTTGAAGAGAGAAGTTAATATCGAGACAAGTAAATACAAGAAAATTTCGAACGATATTCTAAATGTAAATAAAAAATAATGTTACTAAAGCATGACGTCGTTTCGTTTCGTTGCGTTGTTGGACCTAATAGGGGCATTGTTGTTTTCCATTTTAATTTTTTATCAAAATATATACGACGTCACTTGTAATTTAAAAATTTGTTTAGAATCTCTCCATCTTAAATAATTATTTAAAATCATTATTTCAGCGATTCTAAATAACTGTCATTATGCCTATTGAAGATGTTAAAAGAATCATCAAATGGTACCTAATCGTTATTCAGGGGACACATTCGGAAGAAAGGATTAAAAAACAATGTTTTGTATCTGTAAACACTTAAGCCAAAAGTTTTAGGTATTCTAGTGTAAATTGCTAATATTTGTTATTAATTAAGAATAATAAGGAGCAACAATCTATTTTGTAATGAATAATTTTTAATAAGAACAATAACTCGCAGTAACTACATCAGGATTTCAAAAAATTAACTTGAAAGTAATTGAGCCTGTAGTTGTAGCAAAACTCATGACCTTTATTTCGTCTGTATGAAAGGATACCCTAGAATTTTCTTTGAGTGCTTTCTAGACTATAATTATGGATAAGATAGAATGGTGACCATATAATGCAACTGTACTCTAACAAATTACTGAAATGGGTATACCCATTTCAGTAAGATCG
>JAOPUB010036096.1:0-10456 GCA_027564055.1 Neptis clinioides
TAAAAATGTAAATTATCGATACTTTGTACGCGTATCACGCTATAACGGCTGAACCAATTTGTATAAAATTTAGCATATGGCTGTATCTTATAGGCTGACTTAGAAGTTAAAAAAAGGATACCTTTTATCCGAGAAAAATGTATAGTTCCTATGCGTTAATTTATGCATATTAATAAAAATTTAAAGTATCGAATGTCTGTACATGGAAGATATTATAACATTATAACACCGATAGAGGCCAAAAATTTCTTTTTTAGAATTTTTGTCTGTCTATCTGAATCTTTGTACAAGTATCACGCTGAAGCATCTTATAGGCTGACTTAGAAAATATTATATTTTTTATCTCGGAAAAATGTATAGTTCCTGTGGGATAGATGAGTACTATATACCTTGATAAATTCGAAAGAAAATTGGTACACATATAGCTTGTTATGAATATTGGTCCAATGTCTGACTGTAATGTGACGTCACATTAGACAAGTGTATATGACAGCACGAGACTGCGATATGTCTAAATATATAGTCAAAGATTTTATTTCATTTTTTCTTACATAAGAACCTTCGCCTGATAATAACGAATATAACAAAAAAAAATATCAAAATCGGTCTAGCCCTTCACGCGTGATGCCATGACCAAGGAAAATTAAAAAATTGAAATTGAGTCAGAAATGACGTCACATCGTAAGAAGCGTCATTACAGAGTAAGGCATTTGGACTCTTGAACACAATCGATAGGTCGTGAATTCAAATCCCAGTCACAAAGTATAGTACTGACGTGGCCCACTCCTAACACAAGCATTCCAGCTTACTTGGAGGGGAGAACAAGAATATCTAGTAATCTAAAAAAAATTGTTCAAATATACCACTTCTAAATTATTCTAAGAGTAGGAAGTACAAAATCTCGTGGGCGTACAATCGAGATAGTTATTATCTTAACAGCGATCTGACCAGACTATGTCTATCTCTTTCTAACACAGCGTAACCTACATACCAAGAATGGGACGAAACATTTATTTAAAGTGCGTTCCTTTAGTTTTTAGTTTTACCTTTTCAATATAATGGATGTGAAAGTTTGTATGTTTGGATTTGGAAAGATAGTTTAGAACCTGTATTAACTTGGCATGGATTACTTTATTATATTGAGGGGGGAGAGGGGGTTACAAGAGCGGCAGTAGGCAAAACACTGGAAATGAGACTAACATTCTAATATTTTCTTTACATTAAGAAGGTATTTTTCTATTTTTAGAGGATTTTGGGAGGGAGGGTCATGTCCGCTGTGACCACCCCCCTCGGAACACTGATTAGTTTACTGTTATAAGCGTTTATCTATTTTTATTAAGCTACAATATATTGAGAATAGATTTTTTTCAAAAATCTAAGTTTGGGCGTGGTAAATGACACCCAAGCGAAGCCGGGACGAGTCGACTAGTATTATAACTTCTTTGTTAACTTGCTCAAAGAATATATGAGTAATGTCGCCTTGAACTGATATATTTATACTTTGTGTAAAAACGCACTTTTTCCACTTACTGCCATGTGTCATACACGTGGGATAATAAAATTAAAAAAATATTATCCTGGTCTTAATTTTGATCTGTATGTTTGTGTGTTCCTCTTCCTGCTAATGTCTAAAACGGCTAGATAGTTTTGAATGTAGAAAAAAAGTAGAGTTCCACGAAAACTGAATACACCTCAGCAAAGCGAGGGCTGGTTGGATATAAACTTATTTAGTATTTATTAATATTCGTTATCCGAGTTCAATATTATTTTTTTATTATCCCACAATAATATTTATGGGATGAAAAGTATCCTAACTGTCAATCCAGATTTTAGAGTATCTGTATCTCAAATTTCATTGAAATTAGTTCAGGCGTTTTTGAGTGATTGAGTAACAAACATCAATCAAAAAACGTCAGTAGCTCAGTGGTTCAGGCGTTGGACTCATGATCGACACGATCAATAGGTCGTGAGTTCGAATCCCAGTCATTGGACTACTGACGTGGCCCACTTCTAAAGCAAGTATCTATCGCGTGATGTGTCACAATCCTTACTTCGAGTAATAAATTCTTTAATCCTTTATCGGGTGTTATCCAGTGGTATAATTGAGTTGTGTATGAAGATGATAGGTCTATCTATACCTATTTATATAACCTTATCTATATAAGACCAAACTGAATCGCATTACTTTGTATTTTTTTTTGAAAAAAAAATCAAATGAATTCCAATTTGACAAAATAAAAAAAAAAACATAAGTTCAATTTGACATTTTTGTCAGTCAGTCAGCAGCTCATGCGGCCACAATGTTTGTATCGCAAACAAATATCGATATGTTGAATTGTAGATAACATATATTTTGGTGGACCGATATTTTTGCCCAACCCTAGTGAGTAATAATATGGCGGAGGCAAGCCGTAGTTTGTCAATTCAACAATGTTTATAACTTTTTAAAAAAGGTGCAAATTAAAGCAAAGATGTCATCAACAGAACCTTCTCAGAACAAAACATGGGAACTCTCCCTCTACGAGCTCCATCGGACCCCTCAGGAAGTTATCACAGATGCGACCGAGATCGCGGTGTCCCCGCGGAGCCTGCACAGCGAGCTGATGTGTCCCATCTGCTTGGACATGTTGAAGAAAACGATGACTACTAAAGAATGCTTACACAGGTTCTGTTCCGACTGTATCATAACAGCTTTACGCTCAGGCAACAAGGAGTGCCCGACTTGCCGTAAGAAACTCGTCTCAAAACGCTCTTTACGACCAGATCCTAACTTTGACTTATTAATATCAAAGATTTACCCAAGCCGAGATGAGTATGAGGCTCATCAGGAGCGTGTGCTAGCGAAAATAAATATGTCTCAATCACAGGCTTCTTTAGTGAACTCTATAACTGAAGGTATAAAATTACAATCACAAAATAGGCCTCAGAGAGCCAAGAAGAATCATGAGGAAAACAGTAGCGCTACAAATTCAAATGGTAATGCAGAACCTACACAAAATGGGAGCAGTTCTTCTGTTCCTAAAGACAGCACATCTACCAGCAACCCAACGCCGCCCGGACAGTCCACATCAAACCCTGCTTCAGTGAGAAGTACTCCGTCCCCTGTACCATCAAATGTTAGTTCTATTTCAAAAAACACAAGCACTACTAAAAGGCCCAAATCTATTTTAACATCTGAAAGGAGTGAGGAGAGTGAATCTAGCGATGGCAGGTCAGTTTCAATTACTCTTATTTATATTACACTTGTCTACTTGCACTTGTCCATACTGGGTTAATTTTACCACATGTATTAAACATGTATTAATAATATTTAATTATAAACATATTTCTTTATTTGTATAAGTTAAATTTTAATCCCACTATTTCCATGTCATTTTAGGATGAAAGGTGTGTAATTGCTAGTTTTAGTCTGTCTCTGGTCTAAATTTCAACAAAATTAGTTCTTTCTTGAGTTATTAATGCTTAAACTAACCCTACATTTCTATATTTCTATACATCGGAAACTTAAGAATTGCATGTATTTATTGCCAATCTTTGCATTTTCAATTAAGCATCTTTTATAACTTCTTTCTTAGCTATTGGATTGAGACAACTATGATAATAAGCAAGATTTAAAACAATTAACACAATTTTTTTGAGAAACTCAAACTATCTTCTGAGTGTACTTAATACTTGAATATTCAGTGCTCTTTACTTCCCATCCCTATATCATTCTTATTGGGAGATGTAAAATTTCAACTATGCTAGTTACCAGTTGTAAAAAAAGAAATTTAAAAAAGTCTGAAAATTGCTTCTTTTTTTTTTCATTTACATCGTATAAGGTTTTACTGAATTCTCAGCATCAGCAGGCCTAACTTTCAAAATATTATTATAAAAGTTTCTCTAAATATTCCTTGAATATTACTTAAACAAAAAAATTACAAAAATATGTTCTTATTTTTGCATTTTTACCGTAAAGAAGTGATGAAAAATTATCAATCTATTAATGTTTTGCTGCTCCCATAATAATGAACTAACAGTCACTAACTGCACACAAGCTTTCTACTTCCTTACTAACACTTAAAGGTTTGTCCAAATCTCCTTTTCATGGAACATTCCAGAACTGAAGGTGAGAACTCAATGGACACAGAGGGGGAAGGGTAGCCACTGAACCCAAACGAGATAGAGCTGGTGTTCAAGCCTCATCCAACAGAAATGACAGGCGACAACCAGCTGATGCGGGCATTGAGGGACAGTTCTGTGCGATATTTAAAAACAACGGCTAATGCTTCAGGTAAGATTGTAATTATACTGCATTACAAATTAGAAAATAATAAAAAAGACTGTCAAGGATTTTACATTACAAAATTTATGATTTCTGAATTTTAACCTATTGCCTTGGAAGTCTTTTCTGTATCCATTTTGGTAAAGAAGCCTATAGTTGCTAAATAAATTATAATGATATCATAATGGGATGGTCTGATAAAAGTTATGGGGGGTAAATCTAAAAAATGAATGTGATAGAAACAAAAGCTAGTCTTTTTTACCTACAGTAATAAAAAGATATAATAGCATCAGTTTACTATTTATGTCACACTGTGTTGTTTAGTTTTTATCATAATTTTTTTTCTATAAATAATATGTAATTTTTCTTATTTTCTTGCAGTGGATCACCTCAGTAAATATCTAGCAATGCGTTTAACATTAGATCTAGATTCAGAACTACCAGAAGCCTATCGTCTTCTTAACTTTTGTATATATGTTGCACCCTCACCTGGACAGTTTGTACCGTTAGCTGGCTCTCAGACATTAAGGCAGATTAATGATAAGTTTTGGAAGGTAATTCGGTTTTTTTTACTCCATGAAAACAATCAAGTAAAAATGATAATCATGAAAATTTTATGTTACATTATATTGGTTTTTTTTTTGTTTTAGCAGGTCAACAAACCCTTAGAAATGTACTACTCCTGGAAGAAAACCTAGAATTAAATTATATTTTAGTTATGCTATCATAACTAAAATTACAAGTGATTAGCTTTTAAGAAATATTAAGTTTATGAGACATGGACTCTTATGATGAAATTTAAATTAGATATTAATAAATTATAAGCATATTTTAAGAATAAACCATTTTAATGTAAGTTTTATAATATGATATTGATACTACAATGTGTTACTTTATGTACTAATTTAGTAATGTTTTAAATTTTAAAATAGAACACTTATAACCCTTTTACATAGACAATAGTCATGTGGTTATTTAGGTCATTTCATTGTCTATGGTCTTTGCTTATGAAAGGGCTATAAGTTCTGATGCATTAGATATTTTATAGAACAATTAATTTTATTTCCCAGTTATTGTACTCCACAATATAATATTATTTTGTATATTAAAATAGAGATACACTGAATGTGCAATTATAAATAAATGACATTCATTTTAATTATGTTTTCATTTTCTTTTTAAGGTTAATAATAGACGGTATCATACAAATAATTTATTTATTATTATAAATTCTAAAAAACAAATATTACAAAGCACTTAAAGTTTCAACAGGTACATTATTCACAAATTACTTGTTTTTAACTTAAATGGTAACAACTAAATCGTCTAAAACACATCAGACGTGTTTGAAATAAACAAAAGAACAGAATTAATCTATGGTTATTCTAACTGGCCAGGTGCATAGTCAATAATCATACAAAATGGCGCGAAATATAAACGTCGTACAAAAGCAAGGCACAGTGGTTGCAAGCACTGATTACTTATTACTTTTTGATGGAATATATTTTACTCTAAAAGCACTGTACTCTCTCCTCAGTGCTTTTGCTGCTTCAACTTTTAAAACTTTTAGAACTTCTTCCATTTCCTCTTTGTTCTCGGAATCGCGCGCTATCAGCATTCTTTCCATCGTAGCAAAATCTAATTCCTCCACTCTCTCAGCGGCATCAGTTAACCTATCGTAGTCCCTCAAATAACTTGAAAAAGAAGTGCTTTCAGCATTTTCTGAATGATTTAGTAGTCTTTCGATATTCTCCCAAAGGTCAAGCACTCGTCGACCATGTTTCATATTACATGTGAACATGAAATTTCTAAAAAGCGGTCGCCCTTTTTCATCATTGAGAACATTTTCGATTTTATCAGTAAATCGATCTAAATCAGATTTTGTTACGCCTTCTAGATCATCACAGCCGCAGACGACAAAACATTTATCCATTATGTCATTTATTTACTTTTTTTTATTTCCATCTTATCGATCTAGTACTACACTCACTATAGACAAACATTTGGTTTTATTTTCATCTTTATTAATGTCGCTATGATTCACGCAATACAAGATGTGAGGTTAGCTCGGAAATAGGTTTACATTACACACGACTCACGAGCTCGACGTTTTCAAACACAAATAACATTTACTTGTGTGTGACTATCGCTCGTTTCACAAGTTCACAGCATGAAGATAACAGTTACACTAATTATCGACCAAATACAATACCACTAAACAATCAGTAATCTGTGGCTTTATAAAAATACCCATTTTCTATATTTTTATACGCATGCGCAAAAAAATTTTTTGCATAAAGACAACAGAATACAGATTAAATCGTAAGGAGAACGCACACTTTGAATCAAAAAGGTATTACATCACGCAGGTGAAAAAACGTCTTGACCTCGAGTCGCGCGATTCGTTCATGGGAAATATCAGGGTAGGGCGAAAACAATGGTAACTCGCTTAATCGTGTACCCAGCTCCTGACTACCGCTTGTGCTGGATCATGATATGACTTCATAATAGGCGATATTTATTTTCCTTTTAAGTATAACAATAGCTTTGTAGATAACAAAATCGCATTGCACTAGTAACAGTACCTATACCTATTATATATTATTATTACTATCGATTTACATTTTTTTTTACTTTAGTATAATATATATTAATCATAGAGATATTTATATTAATATATATTAATTATATCTATTAATATATAATTATGAATATTTATATATCTATTGTATTTGTGTATCTGGTTTAAGGATTAGGTTGTAATTATTGGAATGTAGTTTATGGTTGCACCACCCCATACCCTATTCAATACAATATTTCTTAACCTTAAGGTTGTCTGGAACAAACGGCTAATAAGTCATAAGACCGCCTTATTTTCGCCACTTTTTTGTTTTATACATGTTACTTAGTTGTATAATTATGTTGTATAATTGTATATATGTGGTGTGCAATTTCATCACAATCTAGAAATATCTTTTTAAGTTTTCTAATCAAGTATGTTAAATTAAAATAGATGTATTGTCGTAAGCGCATACTTATTTTGTTTTAGTAACAATTTACTGAAAATGTCCATGCGAAACCGGGAAATGTCGACTTGTTTGTGATGTTTGTTATTTTAGGTGATATAAGTAGGTATATTTAACCAAAAATATGAAGTTTTAAACAAACAGGAATAGACAGTGCCAAAAAAGTTTACTTAAAGCTTAAACACCATGCAAGTTTTTATAAAGTAATAAATAAGAATTAGACAGCTTCAATAATGTCGTTAATAAAACTAGTTAAATATCTGAAACTAGTTTTTAAATATCAGCTTAAATAAGCTTGCTATAAGGAATGTCAAATAATGTGTCGGTACGTACAAATCAGGAAATATTATAAATATTAATTTAAAATTAGTCGAACGTGTGCAAAATTTAACACGTGTACTTAGAGTTATCTATTTAACAAAAAAAAATATTTTTATCCTACAAGAGCTATTAAATTTTGATTTTTTATTATTAATCCAAACTATGAAAATCAGTGCTTCAAATTTTATTGAAATTTGTCCAGCCGTTTTATGTGATTGAATGACAAACATCCATACGTACAAATGCGCACATTAGTTACAGATATTACTAGCCGACCCGCCCTCGCTTCGCTTCGGGTGTTTAAAGTAAAATTATAATCCACATGCCTACATTTATTTATTTCTGTACCAAAACTTAAAGTAAATATTGTCGTAATTTTAAAATATGTACAACAGAAGAACTTATCTCTTTAAGAGATCTCTTCCAGAAACCCTTTTTTGTGAGAGAAGTCGTTGTCACTATAACGATATAAAAATAATAATATCGACGCCCTCGCCGAATAAGCCGAATTTACTTTACTGTAAAAATCTTTATTTCATTTTTGTAAACTACATACACGATTACATCTCGTATATTTATTTAAAATTTTTTATAAAATATTTTTCAAGTATCTATTAAATGAATTAATAGATATTTGAAAAATATTTTTATTCGATGGAAATGAATAAAATAATGCTTACTCGAATAAAGGTGTAATAACTTATTACCGAAAAGAGCTTAGGCTTAAAATTCGGCAACAATCCAGTACCGTTTTCTTCGTGTGAAATATTAACTAAAGTCAGCTGCGGCAACAGCATTTGCTATTCATTTTGTAGAGCGTATTTTCTATAGTTCTTTTACTCTTTTATCTTATTGCTCGAACAAAACTTTTTTAAGAAATTGTAGAATTGTTAAATAATACAAAAATTACAGAAACAAAAAGGTATCATTTCTTTTACGGTAGAAGATTATTGCCTCAAATATAAGCGAATACAGACGCATACATTGAGAGCAAAATGTTGTTAGATAAAAGTTACCACGAATAAAGCGGCAACATTATCTTTCTCAAGTTTCTACTTAAATAAATGAAATAAATTAAAATAAATGTATTAATTAGTACAAAAATTAGCTTTCATTTGATATATAACACAAAACATGGTCCGGTGTTAATTCGCGAAATATAAAGAAGTTTATGTTGTTTATTTTTCCTGTAAAATTTGTGTTTTTCGATTACGGTTTTATTCGGTGGGGGCGTCGAAATATAACGTGGCATGCAGTCATTTTTAAAATAGTTTATTTTTGTTCAAAATTTCATTAAAATCAGTTCAGTGGTTTAAACGTGAAATTGTAATAGACAGACAAGAGTTACTTTGGCATTAATAATATTAATATTTATTAAAAGTATCTATTATGAGTCTAAAGGAGTACCTATAAATTTTTGAAAAAAAAAACAAATTAATAAGGTTATTTGAAATTAAGTGATCGAAAAACTGGCCCATTTTTTTCAATCGTTTTGTTCCTAATATTTATTGCAAAAATAAGAAAATTACCCCTACATTTCTGTTTTTAAGAAATTAAATATCACTCGCTATAACGGTGAAGGAAATCATCGTGAGGAAACCTAAGAGTTTACTATAGTTCTTAAAAGTGTGTGTGAAGTCTGCCAACCCGCACTGGGTCAGCGTGATCGGCTAATCGTATATCCCCCATTGATTCTGAGGAGCCTACCCGGCTCCGCAGCTCCGCGGCTCCATCGACGGGTTGTGATGATGATATATCGTGGTTTTACTTAGCTTACTTAAGTGAAACTGAGAACGCGTGACCTTAACCACGCCATTATGATATTAGTTACTATGCAAAACCACCAGTGTGACTAATTCTAATCTATCGAACCAAAAAGTAATATAAAAGGAACTACGCGCGAATACTAATTTATAGACGATGTTGCTAGCAATTCTAATTTTGAATATATAAACTCAAAATGTGTTAAATGTTTATTAGTCATCCTTCTCTTCTATAAAAAAATAACGAATTAAATATATTCAAAAGTAGGATATTAAATCTATTAATTGACATGAATGTAAATGGGTGCCTTGTTATAGAGTACCTATCACTTAACAGGTTTTGTGACTGAAATGATTAAAATGAGGTTTTCGTGGGTATTATATAAAAAAATTGTAAAAGCTCGGTCTAATGGCGTTGGAGATAATAAGAAATTTAATAACAGGGGCCAGATAACAAGTAATGATAATATTATAAAAAAATGTATACTCTTTATTTTACTTTTAATTTTAAACACGGGTTACACTACTATAGATACTTAAGTACTTTCTGTTATTACCTACCTGCGAGTTGCGAGTTCTATTGGAAGTGTTAATTTACCCGGAAAAGGGAAGTACAGAATTTACACAAATTCATCCAATAGATTTCCCGTTAGTAACTTATTAAGGAAATCAAATAGTCGGTGACGTGGGAAAATTCAGTTCAAACTCGACGCTGGAACAGAAATGGCATAAATATTAATTAATTTTATCATAATAAATAATTTTTTTTAAATTATCCACTTTTTTATTTATCATAATAAATAAAAAAAGTGGATATATTAAAAAATAAATGAAATGTAAGTCACTTTTGCAAATTAGTTTTATTTAGCAACAAAAGGCGTTGCGTTAAAATAACCAACTAAGTAACTAATGTATTTTTATTTTCAAAAAACTTCTAGCCTGTATTACTCAAAATAAATTTATTATTTTTATTTGATTGTAAATAAGGGGTAAACGAGCTGACGCCCCACCTAATGGTAAGTGGCCACCGTCGCCCTTGGACACCGCACATGCAAGATAGACACTTGTCAAGACAAGTGCGT
>JAOPUB010036106.1:0-10453 GCA_027564055.1 Neptis clinioides
GGAACATGTTTTGTGTTATATATCGAATGAAAGCTATATTTTTACCTCACTTTTTAGTGGACTTGGATTATGATAATGTGCTTACTATATAACATTTTCAAAAACTTTATTTAGAAAAGCGATGTGTCATTTAGAGCATATACAAAGAAGTAATAAGTTTTATGAAATTGCTGTGTGTATAGTTAGTTAAATTTAGGAAATTTTAATATCGAAGGAACATGCAAGTTTTGTTACAGTTTCTAGTGATGACGTGTCCATATATGGTGGAGCTGCAATTCCATTTGCAAATACGTTGCAACTAAAATTTTTCCAATCAAATCACATCAGTTCAAAACTTAAAAGCCTCTTAGATTTTTCAATTATTATTATAATAGGATAATAAGTAGTTAATAATGTTTGCTATAAAACTTTCTGTTTCGACTACAATGTCAAGTGTCATTTTCTCTCTGTGTTCCGCTGTACAATTCTAATATTTCTGCTCTATCTTGTGTTCAACGAAGACACGTATTCCACTATATTTCTATTATTATCACTTGAAATAAAATCCCAACAATTAACAAATACTTTTATTTTTAACAATATTTTATTTCTACTTTTAAATATGCTTTATTGTATCGTACTTGAGATACGTTTTGGACCGACGCGATTTGTGTGAAAAAATCAGATCATCATATTTTCAGGCGATGTACACACTCTTTATATAAAAAGAGATTCGCTATATATTGATCTTATTCATAAAAGAAATGAAAGGCGTGTTAATTAGCCAAAAAGGCACAGAAAATTAGCACAAAAACAGTATATTCAATGAGTATACAATTTTACCTTTACTATCTTCATCACCTGGCTGGTCTGTAACATATTAGACCTTTACAGTTTCACATTTTTAAAGCAATACCTTTTGTATATTAATATTATTTTAAGATTCACTTACTAGCTGGTATTCTTCGTACGGAGTATGGTTCGCTGCGTTCATTGTCGATACCATCTCGTGGTACATAATAGTACCATGGAATGACTGGATCTAAAAAAAAACATAAACAAAATTACGATAACATCCTTACTTCAGACCAGACCTTAGTAACATTTAATTTATTTTTCAAAATATTAGGATCGTAATTACCTCCATATTCATCCATGTATATCCTAGATTTCAACAGTCTTTGGTACTCTTCAACTTGATCAGGCAATGTACGAAAAACACCATCTATAATCATCATCACATAGAATAGAGGCCACTCTGACTCTATTCCCTCAAATTCTTTTAATTCTCCCTCATTATAATATCTTCTATTAGGATCCTCCAAAACAGACTTGTAACCATCTCGGCTAAATCTTTTAAAACCATATTTGCCTTGCAAACGATTTAAAATGTTATTTTTCGTTAACTGCAATAACAGTTCTTCATGGGTAGCAAATGCTGGGAATGATATTGTAGGCAGAAGTGCTGCATCGACACCCTATAAGAAAATAATGTATATTATATAGATACAATTGCAGGATTAACAAAGAAATGGCAAACATTTGATAATCGTCAAATTATAGCAAATGTATAGAGGATAAACACACAAACTTTGCTTCTTGTGTAAAAGGACTCCAGTTATTTTTCTGTGAAACTAAAACAATCACTATTATTTGAATTTGATAATAGTAGATTGCCGTCATTCTTAACTATCCTGTGTACGGTACTATTCATAGCAAATATAATAAAAATACCTTGGAACTAGATTCTCTTGGTAGCATGGTTTCAAAAATACTTCTATTGCGATTGTGTGCATCAATGTCTACATATACAACACTCCATGAAGCACCTTTGTCCCCAAAAAGATTACACCCATTGATGGCTTCGAGTGCTGCCTTAGCCATCCCTTAAAATTAATATTTATTATTTTTCTAACGTTTCATCAATACATATAAATAAAATTGGAGTATTTGACTGTAATATTAAAATAACCGATTTTAAATTTTAAAAGATTCTATCTTGGTACATATGGTTACTGCCAATGTGATGAATCTATATTATATTATATGATATAATAATAGCTAAAACGTGTATCCAATGTGATAAATTAATCATTTTAGCTTTATATTATTCATAGATAGTATGATATGTATATTCATCGGAGATATCCCATGTAATAAGTATTTTAACAGAGTTTGAGTTTGACTGTTTAGTTTTTAATTTACAGTTTTGAATTTTGAGTAATCAGTTTTGAGTTCTCTCCTCATCTTCTTCCTTCGTTTTCCCTGACTCCTCTTTTCGACACATTTTCCTCCTCTCTCTCATCCCACTTTCTATCTATTGCCTCCTCCTACTATTTCTCGTCCTACTTCACTTTATGGACTTCTGTGACGTCCCCGGCGCTGCGAGGAGGGTGGCCTCTTCGCCCTTGCGTAACACAATACGAAAACCCACGCTCGCCTCGCAAGTGTTCTCGTCCTGTATTACAGCGGGCGGGGCTCTCCTCACTCTACGACTCTATTTTTTATATACACTCTAGGAGTATGACAGAAGAGTACTACGCGAAGGTTGAGCTGATCTGCAAGTCGTTCCCATGACAGACCAGACAAATTGTACAAATAGTTACATATCATTCATAGTATGAATATATACTAACATTGTAAAAGTGTTATTATAACAATAATTCTAATTTATTACTTTAGCTAAGTAGGCCTATATTATATAATAACAAGAAATTTGGATAGTTAATTTTGAGCAAATTATCACTTTGTCTAAATTGGATAGCTATTAATAATAGTTCGATTTATCACATTGGCTGTAACACATATGCCAATACAGCATCTTTTAAAATTTTTGTTTGTCTGTCTATTTAATCCATCTAATCTCTGAAACCGATTTGACTTTCACTGGAAGATAACTGATGTTATAGGAACTAAATTAGGTTAATTTAATTTTTTTTTAAAGTAGATTACCTCCCTATGAAGGTCGCACAGCCAGTTATTAATTTTTTCATATATATAATAGCCAATTGGTGAAAAAAATATTTGCATTTCAATTTATCCGGGCACTTCATAGTAATGCGTGGTAACTGGCACATAGGCAAAGCCAGGACGGGTCGGCTAGCTATTTATGTCATAGAGTTTAGGCTAATGTTGTATATTAGTGTACAATTTATACAATTCAAATTTTAAATCCATAGAGATATTTGCATTAGGATTACTTTAATATAACAAAACCTTAAACCAAGTGAAAGTAATATGAGACAAGTAAATTAAGTCAAAATGTTACCTATAGAAGAAGCATGGATTTCTGGTTTCCCATCATTGTATTTAGTGCCTCTCTCCCACATTCCATAATCAGGTGTTCTATATGCACGTTCCACATAGTACACCAAGTTTTGTATAAATGCCACTTCATCCTAAAAAATTACAAAATTATTTAAGCATATGTAGAAAACCTTAATCTCCAATATGTCATCAGTGTTCAGTATTAACAAATTTTATTTAGTTCTTTGTTTTTTTATCCGTCTCAACTTAAATTTTTCTGTTTGGTGTTATAAAACAAACCTGTGTATATATAATTTGTAGTCCAGATGTGATCATTTGAACCAGAAATAGCAAGTACAATGATATCACATCAATTTGCAAGTGATGGTACTGGTCATCACTCAGAACAGGCTCTCCAGTAGTCAAATGGAACTTAACATGGAGAGCATGAGCAGCACTTTGCCTTGTTTTAAAAGCTTCTACTCTAGCTGCTTGCTTGATCCAGCATTCAAGAATGCCACGCATACATTTTACAGTACTTTGACCTAGTTCATGAGATTTTCCTCTATCATCATCAATTCTCCTAGAAACATTTTAATAAATTTCTATTATAATAAAACATTACTAAGAATTCTGTATATCTTCCTATACATTGTACTTGGCTTTTATATATACCTATAGGCCTGATATAGACCCCACACTGCAGCAGCACAATATATACTGTCTCTTACACTCCCAATATGCAGATCGGATGATAGAACAGGAAATAAACCAGTTATAGGACTTTGAAACCTTAATAACTGCCTTTTAACTAAAATTAAAAACATATAATAACAATACAACGTAAGAATTCTGTTCTAATAAGAAAAATTTGATAGAAAAAAGTGTAGCAGGACTATAAATCAATCAGAATTGAAAATTGTTCTTTTAGGTTACATTTTTCTTTAATTTTATTAAATATATTACTAACCTATAGCATAATATATATCTAACTGTCTGACAGTATCTTCATAGTTAGAAATTTTAAGAAACTGTTGTGCATTTATGTCATCAATGCTCCCTTGGCGAATCATAATTTCTGGAATCGCCTAAAATTAAATAAATATTAAGTTTCAAAATATAACTTAAATGCTAATTTCCGTCTCTTAACCTATTTATTTATATAATTTATTACTCTTAAATTAATTCAATATCAAGTAGACCAGTAAACTTGAATCATATTTAGTACATGGTATACAGATAAACACTGTTTGTTAAATAATACTAATATGATCAAAGATTATATTATATACAAGAAATACGATGGTGCACAGTTGTCTATATTGAATTGGTTTTAGCTTTGCACTTATAAAAGGAAAAAACTAAATAATGCATTTGCAAATTATTCTTCAGACTAATTATTTCACTACCATTATAAATATGAGCAAACTAATTGATAATTATGTTGATTTTGTTCTTGACTCACTTTAAAACTTTTACTATATGGACTTGAGGAATATAAGGCATTTATGATTGATTTATAACTCACAATAAGTTTAATAAATCCAATCGTATTCTACTTAATCATCCTACTTTTAAAAGTATAGTATACAAAATTTGAAAATAACATATATCAACATAATTGTTATGATAAGGGTCACCTTCAAGGACGAATTTTTTTTATTATTTATTTTATGTCTTTGAATGTTTTATGTCTTTGAAAAAAATTACAGAGAGACTGAGCGGTAATTCAAGCCAAAAGAGTTAATGACTAATGAGACTATAATAATTGGTGCAATAGCATTAACAAGATAATGATAGATTACAAAATAAAAATTCAATTCCTCCTCTCCTATGCAATTAAAGGCATTTAATACTATCAAAAATAAATTGAAAAATGAAAGACTAATTAAATAAAAATGTACCGTTAAATCTTCCAATAAATCCATTCATAATTTACCATAGTATTTTAAGGTTATAAGGACGGACTTTAAAGTGGCTTAAAAGGTCGGAAGCCAATAGCAATTGAAAATTTGATGGATTAATTGTCTTTTTTTCTATGGGAGTCTGTGCAACTGTCAGTTTCGACTTGTGACATATTATATTATAATCTTGTTATAAACTTATAAATAACTAAATAATATCTGCAATTTGGAGGCGTTAATTAAATTAATAATACTTTTTTAATCTAAACTAAATTTTATTTTCATGTTTTCAACCATCTGGTTACTTGCCTTTGTATAGAAACAACGTCCGTTGTGATTTATAATTAAAATTCTGTTGTTTATAAATTAATAATCATTATTACGGGTGAGATTTGTACTATTTATTTTTAAGCTTTATAATTTTTATTTTAGTGACTTAGAATAGATTAGATTTATTTATGATTATTCGAGATTATTTACGAATATCTACAGAATATGAGTCAAAGTCAACAACTGGAGCAGGAACTTGATTGTACTAGCAGCAGAGATGCTCAGGTTTTGAGGATATCTTTATATTTTTTCAATTCTTATTTCATAAAACTCACAAATAAATAAAATATGCACTTTTTTCTTACTTAATATTTTATTTTTAAGCATGATTGCTAATCCTATTGTTAATTGGTGGTGTAACACTAATAATAATTAATTAGAATTAACTATTACTAAATTTGTACTTAACAGGTGAGTACTAAACGATTATGAAAGTAATGGAGGCATGTGGTTAAGTCACTTAAAATTGTAATAATATTGTGGTTGTTAAAGTGTATAATTAAGTTATTGTAATTTTCTGCTAATATAATATAAAAATTAATTGTTTGAGAAAAAAAAAACATAATTATTAAAATATTTTTCAGCTTGATCTGTTTAACTTAATTGGAGGAAGTTGGCCTCCAGCACCCAGGGAGCCTGAACTTCCTGAGTATGGGTTGGTGCCCCGAAGCCCAAAACGCAATATGCAGCATTCAAGTAATGAACGTGTGAAGTCTGTGAATCTAATTAATCATTTGGCTCCAGACCGACGAAGATATAAAACTTCAACATCTACTAATGCACTATCTTGTGATACTATCAATAGCAAGATGGTTCAAGACACAAAAAAAATTGAAACTGGACTTCTTGTAGGTATGTTTTATTAAAATTGAAAGAAATATAATTGATATACAAATAGAGAACAATGAATTTAAATTGTATATAACTAGTAGACCTGCCTCGGCAACGCAATTTACCACCTATAATACTGAGATTAATTATATATTATTTAATTTTAAGTAAATTATTTCTGATTAAAAATATTTTACTGCTTATAACAGTAATTATATTTTGTTATTACATCACTGTAACTCTGAATTTTTATATTAACTAATCAATTTAAAATAAGATAAAAAGTATTGTATGTGTCAATTTAGGTAATATCTAACTGTGTGCCAATTTTATTGAAACATATTCAGCCGTTTTTGCATGATTGAGTAATAAACATACAAACTTTGACATTTTGCACCCAAAAACTGTTTAATGGAGTTGAACAAAATATAGCCCTCATAGCTTAGAAGGCTGAAATAACATAATTTTGCATAAGTAAATGTTGTCTTAAAATTTTATAAATTAATCAATAAATGTTCAGCTAGAGTATATACAAAAAATAGTAAAAAAATGAATTAGATGAAGTTGTTGCAGTTAATAAAAAGAAGAAAAATTGAAAAATTTTACAAAATAGATACTATGAATTTTTATAATGCTTTAAAGTTCGGAATAAATTATTAGTTAAAGTTAATGGAATTTATTTCTAACAACACTTTGTTAAAAATAAAATCCAATAACTTATGGTAAACTTTCATGCCCTCTAATAAACAAATGTCATTTACGAAATAAACAACTTATTTCGTATACAACACGCATTTGTGTACAATAAAGTCTGATAATTAGACAAATGAGCATTTACCATTTTTTCTGCATAATATTTCACTATTCACATTATTAGAAACTACAAAGTATTAATTAAATTTTGAAGTAGCTAACACTAAACATTGCACTAAATAGACTACAGACTGCCAGAACGCGTGTAGCGTTCTATTTTAGTTTTCTATTTTCTAATTTTAGTCATTTGACCGGAGTAAGTAGGAGGTAAGACCGGTCGCTATATTGCACTGCGCTTCGATATGTCTCACGCGTATTATCTCCAAGAGCTTTCTATAGATGAAATACCACTATGTGTTCTACAATATGAACAAAGTATGTGAAACCAATATGTTAAAATGTAACACAATGTTCATAAAATAGATTCGGTAGAATTTTTGTTGTTGCTAGATGTGTGCGGTGGGGAAGGCCAAGAAGAGTTTTATGATTCTCCTTCCTTAGCGTCTCCGCGAGCAGTAGCTTCCAAGGCCTCAGCCCAGTCACCTCAGCATTTACAAGATGACATTGGTGTCGGTTCGCTTGTGGAGGTGGCGACAGACGTAGACCAAAATTATTATGGAGTTGTCAGGTGGATTGGTCTCATAGATGGTGAGATAATATTTGGTTATTATGGTTTCTAATGTATACAAAAAACCTGTGACACTAATTTTGAAATGATTCTGAATATAAAATGTTAAAATTAAAAATTCTTATCTCAAAATATTTTTAAAGATTTTATTTGTAACATAAAAGATTATTAGAGATGTAGCACAATTAAACCTATTTGTTGCCAGATATTGCAACAGCAGGCGTGGAACTGGAACAGAGTGTGTGTGGCTTAGGCGACGGCACCCACAAAGGAGCGCGTTTCTTCAATTGCGGATCTGGTCGTGCGCTGTTTGTTCCCCTACCGTTATGTCGTCGGGATGCACGATTTCGGGATACACCACCGCTGGAACCACATCACAATGAGCATAATGATCAGGTTTAAGATCTAAACAATTCTCTTGTTCCAATGGCTTGGTATTCAATATACAAAATTTAATAAGTCCAAAATGTTTGTTTTTTATTTATAGCCAGATTGCCCAGTTGTGCCTGGAGTGGTGCCCCCACTCAATTCATTAGGAGAGCTTGCAGGAAAGAATCGTGGTATTCAGGGACACCACAACTCATGCTATTTGGACGCCACACTCTTTGCCATGTTCACATTCACCAGCGTGTTTGATGCGTTGTTGTATAGACCGCCAGAGCCTGAGGTTAGAAATAAGTATATTACGAGTATCGTTCGTTTCAAATACAAGTTTTATAATATATATGTAAAGTTCTTGAAAATAAACCATGTTATTGCTAAATATACTTCTTCAATCATTTTCGATTCTCTCATCTCCTATTTACCAAGTGTTGTATATAAGAATAAGTATAGTTAAACCTTTTATTCATATAATCTGTTCGAAGGATTCTCCGCACTATGCGGAGGTGCAACGCGTACTACGTGAAGAGGTAGTGAACCCCCTGCGTCGCCACGGCTACGTGCGCGCAGACCGCGTTATGAAGCTACGTACGCTGCTCGAGCGTCTTTCCGATGTGCCTGGACTTACTTCAGAAGAGAAGGTTAGTTCACTTTTCATATGCTTATCATACAGATTTTACCTCAAACATAAACAAACTATTGTCATTTTACAACATTTGTTTTATAATTTCCATGACAAATTAGGATCCAGAAGAATTTCTAAATGGGCTAGTTGCACAGCTTCTCCGAGCTGAACCGTTTCTCAAACTATCATCTGGACAAGAAGCATACTGCTATCAGCTTTTTGTAGAAAAAGACGAGCACATCACACTGCCAAGTGTCCAACAATTACTTGAACAGTCATTTGCTACATCAGGAGTTAAACTAAGTGAAGTAAAGAAATTTTTTTTTAAGACATTCATCATATGTTTAGCTGTAGCTATAACTAAGTTGAATTTGAGATACTTTTTGCAGCATTATTTTTCTGGAGTACTAGTTAATATAAATAACACTATACTAAACATTTATTCATATGGTAATGCTCCTATCTTTATGGCCGCTCTGAACTATATTAGTTCGTAGCTTCACCGCGCCGTAGAGCCACGCAAAGAAGCGGAGCGTGACCCACGCAGGGGTGTGCACCGCCCTCGTCTCCCCTGTTAAAACCCAATATTGTATTGCTACTACTCTATTTTCGCACCTTTGAACATTTTCAAATGTATGCCATATCTGCAACTTTCACTAATTCATATTGCCATTTCTTCCCCATCCATTAAAATAATCATACTATTATTATTTATTTCAGGTTCCAGCTGCTTTTATAATTCAAATGCCAAGATTTGGCAAACAGTATAAGCTGTACCAGCGAGTGCAACCCTCTCCTTTGTTAGATGTAACTGATCTTATTGAAGGATGTAAGTATATAATTATATTTTTTTTTGCTTTGTGGTCCTTCAAGCTCGATTACTTAAAACATATTTTATTTCGAGAGTAATTAAGAGTTATGTAAACAATATTTTTATAAATATTTTAGTGCCACGTCAGTGTACAGTCTGCGGGTCGTTGGCGCGGTGGGAGTGCAGCGAGTGTGCAGCCGGCGCACTCGACGCTGGGGCTCTCTGTGCTTCTTGTTTGCGTTTGGCACATGCCACAAGACCTACGCACAAGGTAAGGTCCATCAATAAATTTAGATATTGAATAAATTAATCCTTCATATCCTGAATATTATATAAGTATAGGGATTCATGTTTCGTGTAACTTTTTCCACATACAAAACGCACGTACATTTTCCACGTTAAAATGAAAAAGTTATATATAATTTTTTTCATAATAGGCCACACCTCTCTCTGTATGCGAGGAATACGCAAACATTCTGGAATCATGTCCTATACCGCGTGTCTACATGGAGCTGTTTGCGGTGCTCTGCATAGAGACCAGCCACTACGTCGCTTTCGTTAAGACTGGAGCGGGTCACGATGCGCCATGGTGTTTCTTCGATTCCATGGCCGACAGAAAAGGTTTTTAATTTCATATTAATTGACTCAGAATTTTATCTTATTATAGAGCTGTACAAAAAAGAATTTCTAATTATCTCCAACCCCACTGAATCTTTTATGAGAAATAATATAATGACATAAAATAATTGCTTTAGATTCATATAAGGAATTTTTTTCTTAAACATTCTATGATTCAGGGGAACGCAACGGCTACAACATCCCCGAGATAGTAGAGATTGCAGAGTTAAGTGCGTGGCTTAGTGAGGAAGGGCGGGCACTCCACGCCGCCGCGCCGCTCGACCGCCCTTTTAATCACTGGTAAAACAATTTACCAAGAACAATAACTACAAGGTATTGTGGGTAAG
>JAOPUB010036114.1:0-10452 GCA_027564055.1 Neptis clinioides
TTGTATGTTAGTCTATTTTAGTTTTTCAACAACCCAACTCATTGAGAAGCAATAGCTATTGTAGTTTTTATAACATTTAAAGTCGGTTTGATCCATATTTAAGTCTTATCGTAAAGCTATATCGATAAACTCTTACTTGACTCAAAAGAAACAAAAATTCTGAGATTGCAAAACGTGACCTCTACTTTATAGCGTACCCAAATAGGTAACTTACTCATTATGTAAGGTTACTGAAAACGGCTAAAGACGACATTTTCGCGACATTTTGTAACAGCCGATTCATGTATAAATTAACTTCAGCTTTTACTCACTTTCTAAACTTGTTCTTTTGTTGGACTGTCCATCAATTCTTATTGCGTTATTCATTGTCATCGTGCTAAAGCCCGATACACACCTTGGTATAAAAACGTGCAAATTAATAATAAGCTTTTTTTTTGTTTAAATGCTCTTTTAAGTTATTATTAATTTTAAGAAGGTCATTTCTAAATACCTAAACTTATCACATTTTGTATAGTCGATTGGAAAATTGGCCAATACGAATATGGTGTAAATTAAATGTAAGAAATGACAGATTAGAGTAATGATAAAAAGGGCGAGAAATGTATCACACAAATCTTTAATGGACCTTTATTCTAAAACTAAAAATGATTCCTGTCAAAAAAGGTCGGTTGACATATGACGAAGTGACGCTGGTCTTTGAAGACCAAATCTCTTAATCTCATTTTTTAATCTAAATTAAAGTTTTACACTTCAACCCGTTTTAGTGTAAATTGGTTAAAGTATGACGATAATTGTAGAAGGAGGCTTCCATCGAACCTAATCCCTAATAAAACAAAACAGTATTTATAGTGGTATAGATGTAGGCATAATATGCTCTGTTACCCATGCGAAGCCGATGCGTTTCGCTAGTATAAAAATATTTATCGCGCCGTTAACATCGAATATGTATAACGGGCCTTAGAGAAGGCATGGTTACAAGTTAACTATTGAATCATAAATGAAAGTAAAAAGAAGTAAGGCATTTTAATTTATTTAGTAATTTAGATTTTTAAGATTAAGTTCTTATAGATATGAAAATTAATGTGTACCCGGATATAATTATTGATTATTTTATAAAATAAAGAAACAGACCGTGTACTTTTTGGCAGCTGCCTTCCTTCCTTCCTCTTGTTTTATTACGTAAAAGTTACTGAATTCGTTACTAATTGGGTCACAGTCGTTTACCTACAGTTTAAGAAAGGTCTAGTATAATTTAAGCGTCTGTGGCTCAGTAGTGGAGGAGGCTAACGTGGCCCACACCTAGCACAAACATTCCAGCTTACTTGGAGGGGTTATAGAAATACTAGTAGTTTGTAATCCGAACTGCTAGATTTCCTTAAAAAAAATATTACGAATTTTGTACTTAGCAGGAAGTATTAATAAGCGACAATAAAAATAAGTTGTATTGTATTGTATATGGGCTCCTGTTTCCACACTTAGACTCAAGTTCGGTCCATTGTGCGTTAAAATATATAAATAAGTTTATCTAGTGTAACTTTATTGAGAAATCAATTTTTTTTTAATTATCGAGATTTTTTGAACCACACAAGCTTTATTACTTAAGGATCTTAGTTCCACACACCAAATGCACATGTTCCAATGTTCCAAATTTCATCTGTGGTCAACAACATTCATATTAATAAAGTCCCTGACTAAGTGGCGGATGTCCTTTCAAAAGTAGATCTCTAAATTAGCCAATATTACTCTGAGAAATCCTGTTATTGTTTTAGTTGCGTCAGTCTCCGGATCTGAATATAAAACGTCAGAAAAATCGCGTATTTATCATTTAAATCACTATTAATTGTTCAAGATTTGCTAGATCAATTTTGATGTAATTTTGTGCTAAGATATTCTAGAGCTTTAAAGTTTTAAATAGGTGATGAATTTGTACGACAGTTAAGTACATATTATTCTCTATCTCTTTCTCTCTCCAATATGTTGAAAAATAGGTAGAAAGTAAAAGACAGTGTTGGCATATTAAATTTTTCGAGGACTGAGTTATTTAACGGTTAGATTGTTTTATTGTGCTACCAGGCAACTCAATTTTTTTTTTATTATTTAAGCAGATCTCTGTAAAGGAGCCATTCAACCCCCTCCCCCGCCCCCTATCTCAGCAAAAGTAAGTAAAGCCCTAACCCCTCGATGCTTACGTAAACATTGATGCATGTATTTTTTTCACAATTCATTTTATGCAGTGATCTTCACGTCAATTTTTATTAGTGCCGTAAATACCATGCAGCACCCCCCATTTCATTGAAAATAAGCAAAGCAAAAACTCCCTCCGCTCCCAATAATGCTTGAGTAATACTTAAACGGCCCAATAAAAAAAAATTTGTGAAATAATTGTTAACAAGTAATATAATTTTGTTACATATCGGAGCATGTATTTAAATATTTAAATGTAATTAAGGTTCCTGATAAATTACAGTTGCACTCAAATCGAATGCATTGAATTAATTGAATATTGCAAGATAACCTTGATGCCGAACATTTGTGTTTGCATTTATACTTTACCTCTACCTGCGCTCAATTTACATACGACCAGCTCACATGAATTATCTTCTTTATTATCCTGATGAATATTAAAACGTCAAATTTGGTTGCAACGACGATTAAATTTATTAATAAACGTTTATATTACAACGCCCACATTTAAGTATGTCAATATGTAAGTAATACAACTTATAAGGCGCCCAAATTTTGTAGTTTTTTTTTAAATCAACAACAATTACGTATTTGTTGCGTCAATATTAGAAAACTTATTTTACTTCAGTGATCCCCAAAGTTATGTAAATTGAAGAATTGGGAATCTAAGAGAGTTAGAAGAGTTTAATATTAGAATTTCTGCAACTATAGCTAAGTGGCTATGGGTCGCTTGATGGGTTACTTGTTGACCTCTGTTTTACATGGATTACAATTAAAATATTGGAAATTCTCAAGTGATAAAGATAACAAAATTACTTGGAAGAATCTACATTTATTATTATGAATTATCGTCTCGTTTTGTTAGGTCTTGGGTTTTATTTATTGATATTCATCGCCATGATTACGAGTTAAAATTATATGTATAGTTCATGGAAATTAGATCGATAGTTACCAAAACACTTGTTGAAAACTTTTATGACTCAATATAATGTTCTCGTTACGTACAACGAAATAGTAATTTGATACACAAAACCTTTGCAATTGTACGCTGTCGAAAGAAAACCTATAAAAGTTTACGAGTTTTACGGCAGTTAGTGAATTTAAGGTCATTTGAACGACAAATTAATTGAAACGGTACTGTAGTTGCATCGTGACTGGATAGCATTGCCGTTTCACTTCTAATGGAATGTCTATTCTTTACGGTACTCGATTTGTTTTCAATAAGATCGTGATATTCAAGTCTTTAATACTCACCGAAGTACCACCATCGCCGTCTTACCTAGATGGTGATGTTGGGACTTCGCTAAATCGAAAGATGTAAGACAATCGTGCAAACTTTAGGATGTACTTCTAATGTTTTAAAATATCAAGTTAATATACCAACTGGTGGGTGGACAGTTTTTCTTTATTTGACCTAAATAGTTAACAAAAATTTTGAAGAAATTATGGGTCCGTACATTAATTACAGGAGACGTTTTCGGCGATTTTTCGACCCTTCTTGACCCTCTGGTTTTCAGATTTAACTCAACTTCCATATTGAAATCTGACTGAAGATTTTTGATTTTTAATAAAATACAGTAAATATTATAAGTTACTTAAGGTTTTAATATATTTTAATGAAGTAACATTTTTTACTAATTTCAACTTAATTTTCTCGCAATTTTACTCTGTTCTTTGAGAAAAAAAAAATTATTAATTATCTCCTTAGTAAAATTAGATGATATTCGGGTTTTGCCCTTTGAAAGATGTCTATTTATATCCTGGACCAAGTAAAAAAAATGGGTCGAGCAAAGTAATAGATCACAAGAAGATCTACAATTTAGACTTGCTTCATAGTGTAGTTGTAGTTATGACAGGTAGAAGGTATGGAATCCGTTTGGTTTTTGTAAATAATTACTCATTAAATATATCTCATTATAATTATTAATGTGTCATATGATTGCATCATAAAAATCTGGGGAAGTCCATGTTTGACCTGGATTCTACAAGGTCTTATTATTCAGAATTGATATTAATATTGCAGTATTTTTTAAGTTTTGTGGTACAAATATTGTAAGGATTCGCAATAAATTATTAATGTGCCCTAAAGTAAAAAGTTTTTTTCCATCACAGATAAAAGTAACCATTCTTTATATTCAGAGTATCAATTTTTGTTAAAAACAAAGTAAACCATGTTGTCTGTTTAGATCTGTTGAAATTAAGTTAATATAAAACATATTTGTTCTTTTATTAATTTTTATTAAGGTATTCTTACTTAATATTATAAATGTGAAAATTTGTATGTTTAGTTTTCTTAATTTTTGTTACTCAATCACGCAAAAATGGTTGAACGGGATTTAATGAAATTCGGCACGTTTATAACCTGGATTATCATATAGGACAACAACTGAAACGACATACTTTTTATACTGGATAAAAAGTAGTCTGTATATTGATCCATGTTATAAACGTTACAAATATCATTAAAATCCATTTATTTGTTTGGAAGAGAGAGTTAACAATTTTTTTTTCTTTTTAGTTATAATAATCACAATTTTGTTGTAAATTACAATAAAGAATACAAATAAAATAAATAAACAGATAGTTCTGGCGGGATATTTTCATGTAGCAATAATATATTGAAAATTGAATGTGTTTTGATAAATATAAGTATTATATGTGGTCAATTGTACTCGTGCGGAACCGGGACGGGTCAACTAGTACTTAAACTAAAAAAATAATAAAGAAATCCTAGAAAAAGTTACGAAATACATGTAATAAGTGAAAGTGTAACAGTTCTTAAATGTATCAACTGATAAGCGGATAAATTTAAAAAGTAATTTGAATTAACTTCGCAGGAGTTTATATCCGTATTAATTTTTTTGTAAAATCTTGCTTTCTTGAAAGATTAAAATGTTTATTGAGTTGAACTTTGAAGTTTGGACCTGTTTATTAAGCATGTCGTTTTAATATGTATAATTTGAAATAAGTTTTTTAGGAACCATTTAGTAACTATACTAAAAGATTCCTAAAAAACTTATTGAAGAAAAACAGATTTTAGATATATAGAAATAGCATTAGCAATTTTAAATTATGTAAAAAAAGATTATTTAACCGGGTAAATAGCTACATTAGTAATCTAGTACTAAGTTATGTATACTTAGAAGTCTTTGTAAAATAAACTACAAAACAAATTTTTGCAAAGAATACATTCAAGGTTACCGCTGAATTAATGATGTCATGCTAATGATATCAATTTCGTAATAATAGCGACGTTTAAAATAAGACCATTTCATTGAATTTACCAGACACATAACCAATATAGGTATATCATGTAGTCATTCTTCTCTTTATTTAATGCATCATAATATGGGATTCATAAATAAATATTGCTTATCTATCATACAATGTATTGGCATATAAATTAAAACAAAAAATAATTTGCCAAAAATTCTTAACTACCTTATGTTATTGACTTTTCTACCAGGCACCTTGAGCCTAACAAGTAGACACGAAATTAGTACACAACAAAATATCAAAGGACGTATATGGTATGAAGTCTTTATTTTGAGTATACAGTTAAAATTAGCATAACATCAATAACCAGTTCTTTCACCGGATACCGGATTTACTCAAGTTACGATATTCCTGTAAGACGAGCATGTTGAAATCATTACGGAAAGTGTTCCGCCCTGATAGACGCAGGCGTGAACAGTGAAGACCCGCGTACTTCGCTAAAAGTGAAGCCTTTCCGGTCTCACTCGTTATTGATTCTGTCCCCAAATTGTTTTATTAGGAAACTTATTATGAAATCACAAGTCAAAGCGCGGTATTTTCTGATATGATTCGGTTCGGTGAATTATTTCTTAAGAAAGCTTACTTTATGCTGACAGTTTCGACATGCATGAATTTAAAAGGTATGTTTTTCATAAACACTTGAGCCGTACGTGTCTCCACGCCCAGGGATATCGCTAGCAGTCATACTCCAGTGCCCCACAGTCAAAACAAAGCTGAAATTAATCACACGGTCACATGATACTTTAATTTTTGTGCACCGCTTGTCAAAATACCAAATGACGCGATTGTTTTCGAACAATCACACAATGTCGTAATGTGCGATGAGGCAATAAAACGATCATAATTTGCACATTTAAACAGACCTACTTACAATAACAATGAAGTAAAAGTTCAGCCTTTAAAAATGTTTGCGAAAAGGAGATCTATTGTTTAAAGCGTTACTTCAAGAATAGATAGAGAGATTTTTAGGGCTTTTTTGAAAAGACGAAGATATAACGATTATTATTTTTATAACAGCGACAATAGGATATACTTTCCTTGAATCCAAAAATAAAGTATCTTGGTGGGTCTTTCCGTATTTTACTTTCAGCTAGAAAAGATTCATCTTATAGTAATAGAAAAGAAAAAGACTCTACCCGAAGTCGAAAAATATGACCAGTGATATGCAGATCAAAACAACATATATACAACATACGTTGTTTTGATCTGCATAGAAATGTTTAAGTAAAACCACCTCTTGTATTCTAACAACTTGAAAGTGGTTTTATCTTAGCCAGACATTAACTTAGTGACAGTAATTTAAGATAATTAACATACGGCAAATTAGGCTTCAAGTGATAATATGCTTCTTATATAATACTCCGGTTCAACAAATTGCGATGTTTGACCGAATTTATGAAATCAGTTTCCTAAGAGATATATTCACCCTTATAGAAAAAGAGTAGCACACATACGTGCCTTCCGTTGCGACTTGCGAACCGGCTGACTCAAGGATTGTTTGAATTCCGATCTACCGGTCACTGCTCCGGGTTATGTCAATATTAATGATGAGATAATCTTGTGTTGGCTATGGAAGCTGTTACTATGTTCATTTATTTTATATTTTCTTCTATATCATAATCAAAATATCACTTACTTTATTTGTTATATCTGATCGCACTAATGAGGTAATTTCAAGTTCAAGACATATAAATTAGGTTATTTATTTTATATATAATTTTTTTAATAATACTAAAATGACTAGCTTAAAAAATTTACTCACTATACATATTGATTTATATTCCTGCAAATAAGCTATATTACTCTAAAGTTTTATCCAAATCCAGTTCAGTAGCTTTTGCGTGAAAGAGTAACAGACATGGATCCATCAATCCATCGTCAGAAACTTTCGCATTAATAATATTAGTAGGATAAACACGATAGCATAATGTCATGAATTAAATTCATTTGAATATAAATGAGTATTATCATAATAACGATTATAAGTAAGGTATAGATAAACGGTAATTGAGATAACAGCCGTTGAATAAAATTTAACTATGTGGTTTAATAGTTGATTTGCAGTAATAAATCTTGATTTTGAGAGTGAAAACACTAAAGTTAAAGTGCTACTTGCAAAACAAAGTAACGAAACATCTTACTTCCTAACGTATTTGTATGCGAGCAGGTATGTGATGAAACAAACAAGGTTTCGAAAAAGCAAAGTGCTATACAGTAAAAGTATTCAATGTTACTTTTGGTATAGATATCTAAACTTAAAGTTTACGCAATCTATACCTATGAATTATTCTATAAAAAACAATACCTCATTAATTTCTTCTCTCTTCAATAAGTTACGTAGGAGTAAATGTAATTGTGAACTTTTCGAATCTAATACATGATTGATCTCCAAATATACCTTTACATATACTTATACATACTTTAGTTTATGGATTACTATTACTTTCATCTCTAATTATTAAAATGATAACACAAGATCAATTCATCTTCTTCATGATGATGATCATGTATGTTTTATGTTTAAAAGAAAAAGTACTGTTAGACATACATATTTACTAGTTTGTTCTTGAATTCTTGAGTTATAAATGTTGTAACTAACCCGATTTCATTTTATTATATATTGATGTAATATCCACCTAATATATAAAATTCTCGAGTCACAGTGTTAGTTACCATACTCCTCCGAAACGGCTTGACAGTAGGTCTGAGAATAAGCTACTATCTATTTTTCATACCTCTAAATCTTAATGGTGGTCCATTACCCAAAGTGAAGCGCGGGCTGGCCGGTAGTAATTTATATTATTTCTTCTTAACAAGCGTTCCTTTTTTATATTAAAAAAAAAATACACATTCCATTCTTTAAAATTTTCAAATACTATTTCTGCATAAGTAATATATACATATTTAAAATAATAAGAAAGATATGGTCATTTAAGTTTAAAAAGGAGACTATAATAAATTTTACAATCTTTACAAAAAATAGCCGACCCGCACGACTTCATTCGCTTAATACTTCGCTCTTATGAGTCGTAGCGCGATGTTATATAGCCTTCCTTGAGAAATGGACTATTCAACATAAATAGAATTTTTCAATACCAGTAGTTCCGTACAGTTCAGTACCGTTCAGCAAACAAACAAACTTTTAAGCTTTATAGAATTTAAAATAATAGTATAAAGTAAAAAAAAAAAAATAGGTACGAGCGTGATACTCGTGGTCAGGATATAACTAGACGTTACAACCTCTAACAATTCTGACAGGAACCTAGCAGTGCCTTGGACTGCACCCAAGCGTGTAGGTTAAGACTTTTACAACACTCACTATACGTTCTCTGTCCAAACAAGGTTATGCTAACATAACATTAAGTTCATTATGATTTATTCTCTGACACGTATTATAAGGAAATAATTGTCAAACTGTCGCGCATATGACATTAAGCATAGCATAACTGTTACCACCAATCACCACCAACTAAGAAATGGCATTCCTTTTTGAGCAATATATTATATGTAGTGTTGCTGTAAATAGTTGGATATAATTTATGTTAATATTATTAAGCTGAAGAGTTGTTTTGTGTGAACACGCTAATCTTTCTAATTGAAAAAGTTATTTTTGTTTTGGATAGTCCTTTTATCGACGATTTTAAGCTATATAACATCACGCTGCGACTAATAGAAGTTTCCAGGAAACTACAGTCTCATTTTTTTAAAGTACTTTTTTGATGTCCACGCTATTCTATTACTCCTTTTGTCAGACCAATTCGTAGAACTATTTTGGGCACTAACTCACCAATGTCCAGTTTACACAACTTCTTTATGAAAATAATAGATCTTTAGATCCGTTCTGTGATTCATTGAGAATATATCGAATATATATTGTTATTTTTTTTATCAACTATATAACGAAATTTTTTCCCTTAGTATTTTGTTTTATTTTTTATTTGTTAATGTTATCACGTTCTATGTAAAGGTAATGCATTGCATGGTAATGTATCAATGTAATTACCACTGGTAAATCTTAATAAAAAATAAGAAACATCCTACTGAATTTTCAATCTGGATTTTAAATTTTGAAATTAAAATGAATAAAGTGTTGCCAGTGTCTTTCTTGTTAGAAGTAATAGTGAGATTTCATCGCAGTCAATAAGAGCCGATCAGGCCGATGCAATATCCGCTCCGTTGGCTCTATCTATAACTCTAAGGTCGTCAAGATCGTTGTCGCGCTAACACAGTGATCTTATCTGTGGTGCTTCCCCCCTTTCTTATATTAAGTGTTCTTTATAAAAATCTATTAATATAATTTACATTTACCAGGGGCCGCACTGACCCCCGGCAGCGCCCGTGTGCCAAACTATTATTTACGAATTATTATGTTTCAAGGTATAGAGCTGCAGAGACTTTTTCGATAGGATCTATAGTATGGCTTTTTATTTATTATTACAGCTCAGGCTGTTTTCCTTCAGCTACAGTTTTCAATATTTTGCACATTACTGGACAGCTTAGGCGCACTATAAATAATAGCTCCATTAGTCATTTCCGTTTCAGGAACCCTCCTGCGAAGGAACATCTCCCCTCTTTTATATTAGTCCTTAAAATGGATTCTTCCAGGTATCTTTCTTCGGAAGGAGTGCTTAGGGCGCTCTTTGTATCTGTAACATTCATTTGATTTCGTTGCTTGCAATTTGTTATATACATATGCGTCATCACAACATCAATATTACACTATCTTATTAAATGCATTCATGCAATACCGATTGATAGATAGTTGTGTGCATACCAGACTCTAAAGCGGTTATTTTGATATTAGATCCCTTTCTTTAGGCGGTTCTTTTGATTTTATCGCTGTAAAATTAAACCATAAACGTAAATTTTATTTTGGGAGACTTATATATGTTTTTTTCTACAGCACCCGTTACACCTACTTATTCGTCGATCATCATCATCATCATCATTACAACCCTTCGATTGCCCACTGCTAAGCCGGGTCTCCTCCAC
>JAOPUB010036123.1:0-16574 GCA_027564055.1 Neptis clinioides
GTTAACTGGTCACCGTCGCCCTTTGACACCGCACATGCCAGATAGACACTTGTCAAAGCAAGTGCGTCTTGCTTGGCGATGCGTTGCCACTTTGAAGGAAGGGGGAAGGGGAATTAAGAGAAGAATGCTACGGTATCTGTTGATCCTGAGTGCGAGCTTAGAATCCACTAAAACTATAACATCAACGGGATGGGAAGGGGAAGAATAAGTCACTTAGTCCGCCTAATGTTCAATATATATATATAATAATCATATTTGATAATTAAACTACTATATGGGATTGTCATGTCCTTTATGCCTAGGTAACCTTTATGTTCAAATTTTAATTTTAATTCTATTATCTATCCATAATCCAAAAAAATTGGATTATGATAAGCCCTAAGAAAGACTAACACTAATAAACGTATTATATAAGGATCGAAAAAATATCACTTGACCAATAAAACTACTATGCCAAAATTGACTTTATAAAAAAACGGTAAATGTAAAAAAAAATTTCCATGCTGGTCCAGTTAAAAACTTACTCTCTACTTTTATAACAACACAGAATAAAAAAAAAGGATTACCTATATCGTATCGTCGCATAAGTTATTACTACTCCATCAACGCCGAAACATTGTTTAAAACCTATCTCATGCTCTAGCTTTACTTTTTGACATTTACCAGTTACGTAGCTTAGTTCTATTTACATACTACATATCCATACATACAAATTAATAAATCACCGACTTTTATAAAACATGTAAGCTCATTTAACGAATTTAAATCACAGCTTTCTCGGTTTATTTAAAACAACAAATTATCAATGTAGTTCGTTATCTTTTTGAAGAACCTTTTTGTTAGTTTATGTTGTCATGTAAGTGACTGTGTCTTTTTGAGATATCTACCGCGCCTGAAATTTTAGGGGAGGTCACAAAAAATTTTGAGGGGGTCACAAGCATTCTGATATTTTCTTAAAATTAAAAAGACTTTACTAATACTTTATCCAGAATATTTTTTATTAATAAGAAAGAATATGTAATTTCAATCTAACTATTATTATAAAGTGAAAGTTTTCATGTTTGTTACATCATGCTAAAACGCCTAAACGGATATCAATGTAATTTTGGAAATAGATATTTTATATCCTTGATTAACAAATAGGCATTTATCCCGAAAAAACATGAGAGTTCCCCTAAGCACTTGAATATCTTTATTTGCAACACTTTGTTGAAAACTGACTATTTTTTTGATAAAAGTATTATACGTGAAATAAATTGCATTCAGACAAAGCCGGGAGATCGACTAGTTTATAATAATTTTATTATACTTGATGACAATTCAATAGAATTTCAGAATTGCAGTAAAAATTAAATATCTTTACATAATAAATAAATAGAATTTCTACTTAACTCAAGAAGCGATCCCTTTGTCAAATTACTGCTGTATAATTGTTAATGCTATCGTAAATCTAAAAGTTAATCAAATTCTGTAAACTTATTTAGATTATAAGAATTGATTGTCGTAATTGAGAAAGGGAATTAGGGTCACGCTAAAATTTGACATTGGAAATTTTTCTTGCAAAGAAACGAATAATACAAGAATTAAAAATCCTGTTTAAGGATATCCAATATGGCTGGCTTTGGGAGATAGGCGCCATTCAAATATTACGTAAGCACATTTTTTGTATTTATAAGCCCCCCAATCATAGTGGGCGCCCTATGATAGCAAAAGTAAGCAAAGCCCTAATCCCCCTTTCAATTCTTACGTAAACATTGATGAATGTGTTTTTTACAACTCATTTTGTATTTGTATGTGGATATTCACGTCCCGATGTGCGTGTTTATTATTTATCGCTGACGTAAGTAACGTGCAGGTCCATGTCATCAAAAATAAGCAAAGCTCTCTCCGCCCCTATAGTGTTTAAATACTTGAAAGGTCCCATATGTCAAGAAAGAAACGACAGAAAAATAGCCTTGATATAAATTAGTTGTCAGCTTGTATGTAATCTTAAAGAACTTTAAGCCACTGCTCCAATAAAAACAGATTAAAGTTTAAACTTATCTAATACAAGTGAGCTAACAAAGCTTCTTCGCTAAGCCGACGCTACTTAGGACTTGGGAGTAATCCCACCATGCTGTAGTTAAACCTCTAAGAAAAGTAACAAACATCTTTGATTAAAAACGAAAAAGAAATACTTAATTGATTCACAGTATCAGTAAATATTTAAAATAGGGTATATAACGATGATAATAATAGAAATCATTAGGTATGTAAACCACATCTGCAGCTAATAAAATATCTGTTGGATACAAAAAAAATAAATTTTGGATAATTAAAGAAAATAAACTAGAGACTACTTACTACTAATAGATACTTAACAATTACTACAACGATAATAAAAAAAAAAAATAATTAAATCGTACAATGTCTCAATTATGAAGGTACCTACTCATCTTTTTGAGGTACGATCTAAAACGTACCATGAAAGTGGTATTATGGACCAGCTAAAGAAAAATCTAAACTTAACTATTATTTCCTTAATTCATAATAATTGTCATAGGAAGGAATAGTAGATACCAATGCTAGTCTCAAAATAATAATCTATCTCCTATCCCTCGGGCGTTCATTTGAGTTCAAAACTGTCTTGTGCATATATAATTGTCACAATAAACATCGAATGCCAAATATCCACCATTAGTACTTCTACGTCAAATGGGATATCATTCATGGTTCCAATGAGGTAGGTAGGTAGGTCCTGAGGTATCCCTTTTCATATCCATTTATGTATATCAACGCAAAAACAACCTTAATATTTTTTATTAAAATTTTAATAATAATAATAATACATTGTAACGACATTTAATATAAAAACAAATAATGTTACCACTATCCTTCTATAAATCACTTCCCTAGAAACTCTTGTATTTCCAACAAACTCTTCCCTTTTGTCTCCGGAACATAAAACATGCCAAATACAAAAGCACATGCGCAAGTACATGAAAAGAACCAAAATACCACATGAGCTCCAAAGTTCTCTACCACGGTTCCAAAAACCGTGGTTACTATGAAACCAGCTAACCAAGATGTGGTCATAGCTACTGCTGATCCAGTACTCCTCACGTTTATTGTAAACATTTCTCCAATTATTGCGTTTGGGATTATACCAAGACCTGGAAATATTGATATCGTAATTATATTGAATACCATTTTAATAAAATTAATGTAATAGTGCATCAGGTTAAGCAAGTTAAGCTCCTCTTGTTCCTAAGATAGAATTACTGTCTTTATTTTTATTAGAATTTAAATTATCTTTACCTCTATGGAATTGGCTTAATTAATTAGCAACAATTTACAGACAGATACATACATACATACTCACAAGAAGTAAATATAAATTTGCACTGACTTACCAATTTCATAAGATGTGAAGTAGGTTATGAGAATAACAAGTGGTAGCCATTTAATATTATTGATTCCCGAATACCCAATATGATCTAAATAGAAGTATACACCAAAAATGAACTGAAAGAAATTTAATAAACTAAATTATTATGATATGAAAAATGGTACACTAACTATTAAAGCCAGGAAAATAAAACAAAATCGCACAAATGTAGTTCAAGAACGGGAACGAAACAAGTTCTCCATTCTCCAATAGGAAACAGAAGTTAAAGTTTTCTTCTTACCATACTTAAAGAGCATAATGCACTTGAAATCATCAGAAGAGTTCTTCTCCCACTTCTTTCTACTAAAAAAGGTGTTATGGAACTTCCACACAACTGGAAGCAAACTATTATTATCATAGCTAAATTATAATCAATTGATGATCCAGCCAATTCAAAAATTGACGCAGAAAAGAATACCACAGCTAAAATACCACTGCAATGTTGTAAAATATTTATTGTAACGACTGTAAACAACGCGCGTCTGTTACTTTTTAATTTAAATAGATCGCTCCAGTAATTGGTTGAAGATTTCTCGAATGTTTCTTTCTTCATATCTCCAATTTTGTCTAAATCTTCTAATCTGCCTAATTCTTTCAAAATCTTTGTAGTATTTTTGTCCTCACCTGCAATGTCATCAAAACTCATAATTTAAACCGCTGTATTCCCTATAAAGTGGACGGGTACAAAAAAGCTAAAAATTAAAAATTTTTATACTTAAAAAATACTTCTAAAATCATGAGGAAGATATTGTCATCGATATATATGTTTTCAATATAATTATTTACGGTATCCTTTAAATTCCTTTGAGTGACGTAAACATGACACAAAACTAGTTGTACAAACCTTTCAAAACATAAAACTGAGGTGTGTCTGGTAACATTAAAGTAGAACAAGTGAATATTAAAGCCACAATAAGTCCTACGTAAGATGTTATAAAGTATGAAAAAAACGGCCCAACTGCGAGCATTATGGCTGCACCACATGTAGTGAATATTCCAAGAACAGTTAACAGTATCCCCCTGATATTTGTAGATCTACAAACAGAGTAAATTGATGTTGAAGTTGATACCTATAATTGATTGACTGTATGAATAATGGAGAGATGGAGATAATAAAAATTGAAATTCATACTAACGCAATCTCACCAATATAGACTATGTTTAATACGTTAATGGTTCCATTAAACGTTCCAGCTAAAAATCTTCCACAATACAGCATCGCAAGGTTTTTGCTTGTAGCCAAAATCAGGTATGCTAGAATACCGATCGTACCACCAAGAAAAAGGCATATTTTTCGACCTTTAACATTTGATAACCATCCCATAACATAAGGACCTTAAAATATAGATATATAGGTATGTGCTAAAGAAATAATAATGAAATTAAATATTGTATACAAGAATACAAACCAGGTATCGCTCCTGCATATAAAAGAGATCCAACTAAGGAAATCTCAGTTTCTGTTAACGTATGTGATAATGGTGATTGTTCAGGGTCTCGTAATTTTGGTATTATAGGTCCAGTATACATGTTTGTGAAGCCTACCAGCATTTGCCCTATATAAACTAAAAAATAGAAACATTACGTAGAGAGGCTATTGAGAAAAATCGTAACAAATAAGTCTTTGAACCTGAAATCAGATTATATGATGAAGTTTAAAATTAAGAAAGAAAAAAATTATATTACTTACTGCATCCTGCTATTAACACTTGTCTTTTCACTCCCGTAATTTGAATCATAGTGTTTTAACACCGCACGCACACTGCAAACTTTACTACTACACTGAAAACTTTAGTATCATTTATTATCACTATGAGATCTAAATACAAATACTTATAAAAGTTTATTGGTTGTCTATAAAAAAATAAAATAAAATTATATTTATCATACACGTGAGCTCCAGAGATTATTAAATTTCAATGCCAGCAGACAAAATATTTGCAACTAAATTGTTTTATCTAATCCTGATATTAGTAAGGAAAAAGATGACATTTGCAACATTGTAATAATTAAACATTATTATTCATAATACCTTTACGATACATGTATTATATATTTTTAGAAACCGTAATGCAATATTCAACCAGATACAGTTGGAAATAGACATCTAGAAACGAAGAAAACAGTATGTTCTCTACATACCAATGTATGTATATTGTATGTATATTCACATCTATTATTAATTTATCATAATTAAGTTGATCGTTATTTGTGCACTACTCCAGGATTCTATTGTTTAACTAAGGCTCCCTATAACGAGGTTGCCTGGAAGAAATCGCATTTTGTGATAAGGCCGCCTTTGCATACTATTGTTAACTTTAAGATTTTTATTGCTGTAACTGTTTTTTTTTTTTTTATGTGTGCAATAAAGAATTCATCTATCTATCTATCTATCTAAAATCAAAAATCTCCACATAATGTATTGTCACTGGCACTTCACAAAGGTAAGTTAATCACTTTCTAGTATGATTGATGAGACCTTCGATACATTTCGAGTTCGCGTTTAGTGCGTAAATGAGGAATTCTACTAATGTTGCTTGTATTTGACGGCCCTCCCACGAGAGAAGGCTTCTGTTGTCGTCGTTATAGAGATTAATTGATCAAATATGTATATTTATTTATTGTATTTGTGAGCTATACTTTAGTAGTACGTAAAATACATTAATAACATGCAAATTAGATCACAAGAATAACAGTTACATATTGTTGAGATCCAAGAGTTCAACAGTGTCTGTCAATCTGATTGCGATTAACTCAAAGATAATTTTATGGATTTTCGTGTAATTTTGATCAATAGATAGATTGAATGAAAATATTTCAATATTGGTTGAAATATAATGATAATTGTTGAAAATCGTTGGAAAATATGGCACTGGATGACTGCTTTCACCTTAATCGCCTTCTAACAATTTATGAGATACGTGTAGGCATTATAATTATGTTATATTAATTATGCAGAGTCGAGTGGGTCACTAGTAATATATATACTCATTCTTCTTTCATCCCTTTAATATGCACTGGTCTTATATACTCGGTTCTATAACTGAAAGGGTTTGTATAACATAAATAATAACAGCCAGGTTTCATGGGGCATACAATCCTTCAATTCTGTATGAGGACATTCTCAAAGGTTATTTATAAAGGTTATTTATTTATATTAAACATAGGTAGTCATTTTCTATCTCCAGAAAAACAGAATAGGTGTGGTTAAAATGATTTCTCTACTTATTATGTAAGAAATGCAGCGTCTGTTTGTCTTCTATTCGTAATACACTCAAAAACTATTAAACTGTTGAGTTTTAGTGTAAATTGATCTAAATGTAATGATAATTATTGAAAATATCGGAAGAATTCAAGCTTCCTGGGAGCTTTCGTTATTATTTGTAATAACTGATATCCAATCAGAAGGTGGCGAAGGTATGAGGAACTAAGTGAACCATTACGATATACATGAACGAAGCTAGGGTAGGTAAGTATAACATAAAATCACATTTCTTGACTTTTCGTGCAATGAAACCACGTCGAAAATAAAATCTTTAAAGTTCTGAACATCTCCTGCATACTCAAAATAGCAATTTGTCTATTCCATAACAAAGGTCTTAGTTTTTTTATTATAATAATCCGACCCTCTAACTTAAATAAATTATCCTCAGTTACCTTATTATATCAGCTGTCTACCAGCGAAAGTCTCGGTCATATCGGTCCAGCCTTTTTAGAGATTATCCAGAACAAACAGACGGACTGACTGACAGAATGATAAAAATTAAATCCAAAATTGTTTTGGTATCTATCACAATGCATTTATATTAAAACTAGTTGACCCACCCCGGCTACACACGGGTGCAATTCCCACTTAAAATACTTAAATTTTGTACTTTACTTAAATTTTTTTTTGTTATCCTGCGGGAATTTTTCTGGGATAAAATATAGATATGTTAATCTAGGTTATAAACTATATATGTGGCAAATTTAATTAAAATCCATTCAGGCATTGTCGCGTTATTAAGTAACAAACATCCAAATATCGAAACATCTAAACATCCAGACATACAAACTTTCAAATTTATAATATTAGTAAGATTACAGACAGATATAAAAATTTTAGTTGTTTTATCTTAAGAAAGATCTGCCAGGACTTTACTCTCGTACTCTATATATCTCTATAAGTAGATCAGTCTAATTTGATCGACATGAGAACAAATGTATAAAAAAGTGTGTTTGTCAATAGATTGCACTTAGCGCTGAATAAGATCAGCTGTAACAATGTTGGGTAAACATTTGTTTTGTATTACCAATTAGCGAACCTACTAACTCAGTTATGAGTCTAAAAACTAATCGCTGACTTGGATTACCAATGAGTTACGATTTAATTGACACACTGTTATGTGAAAAGGAATCACATGGCTCTTAAACTTTCGAAAACAGCTTATTCATTTAAAATATTATTGTTTTGTAAATAAAATAAATGTTGATATACTCACACATCAAAATCATATTTTTCTTCCTTTTATTTACTTCCAATTAAAGAGATTGGATATATATATTTAAAAAAACACTTTTAGAAAAAACTAATAATGTTTTCACGCACAATAGGGTCGCCATCTTGTTTATCTATTATTTTGATATATTTAGTCAATAAACTAATTTATAACAAAATATATATGTTTTGATTAGTGTTTTCTTTGATCAAAAATAAAAAAAAAATTATACTTTTAATCTTCATATTAATAAAAATGTAAGGTGTCGAATGTCTGTACATGGATGATATCTCAGAAATTTTAATGCAGGGGACATTATAACACCTATAGAAGCGAAAACTATTTTTTTCAGAATTTTTATCTGTATCTTTACACGCATCACGCTGAAACGGCTAGACTGATCTGCATGAAATTTGGAACACACCTATCTTATAGGCTGACTTAGAAAATAGGATACTTTTATCCCGAAAAAATGTATGGTTCCTGTGGGATAGATGAGCAATATAATATACCTAAATATATCCGAACGAAAGTTGGTACACTATAGTTTGTAGTCTGGGTTATCACATGAGATACTACTTATCCAGAAAAATATACACATAGATTGTAATCTGAATTACGAACAACATACTTTTTATCCCAGAAAAAAGTACAGTTCCTGTGGGATACAAGGGTTATATTCACATACCTTAAAAGAACGAAATTTTATATGCATACAACTTGTAATCTTAAATATCACATGACATACTTCTATCCTCAGAAAAAAGTACAGTTCCATTGGGATACAAGGGTTAGTTCGTTTGTTCGATTGCGCTAAACTCATCTTTTTTAATTTAAATATCTAAAGCGAAGCGCTGGTGGGTTAGCTAGTTTATAATTATTATGATTGCCGAAAATGTGCGTTTTAGGATAAATTTAAAATCATGAAACCGTTGAATAACGCATGACGTCACATCTATATGGCAGTTTATTATTTATTATAACAATTTTTTTATTATAACAATTTTTCAGAGGCTTTAATTAAAGGGACGAGAAAGTTTCTTTTTCGAAATTGAAATTGACTGCGTAATTTTAGCATCGCAAAATTAATTTGTTCTTTATATATACATATAGACAAACAAATATTTAACTACAGGAGACATGTATAGCTGATGTAATGACTTGTTTTCATTATAAGTAGGTAATTTTAACTTAATTTTTTTATTTAAGAAGAATTCAAAATCAGAAACCAATCGAATAACCCCGATTTCGGTAGGTTAATTTTATGAAGATTATTTAATGATTATGTTAAATATGACATTTCAATTTTCGACTTATTGCTATCTACTTATATGTGATGAACTCCCATATCAACTTCCATCGCCTATTCCATCCCTTTTAGCCTTTTCTTTGTAATGAAAGGTAGTCTGTGTCATTTCTTAACCATTTGTGTATCTCTGTACCAAATATCATCAATATTTATTTAGACACTAGCCGACCCGCGCGACTTCATTCGCGTGATACTCTGGTCCTCGATAAATGGACTGTCCAACACAAAAATAATTTTTCAAATCGAACCAGCAGTTCCTAAGATAAACGCGTTCAAACAAACAAACTCTTCAGCTTTATAATATTAGTATAGATTTTTTAGTTAACACAATCAAAAGATTATCAAAATCAAGACGGTCTTTAAAAAAATGTAATACTTCCTTCTTAGGATATACCGAAATATGTTTATCTGCAGACCGTAATATAGATTTTTATGTAATAGATGAAACAATCTATGGTGTTATATTGCGACATCTATAGGAATCTGTTACGGCCTTACGGGTCATATGAGTGACAGTAAAGTTTATTATTATGACAATATTATGCAGTTTTGGAACTATTATATAACTTTAAATTAAGGGCTTATAATTTAAGATATTGTATCGATGATCTTGTCTAATTCTTTATATTATATTTTGGAAAGCTGGTAAATAATTCATAAATTAGGTTTAATCGATGTCATTAAGGTCAACTGAATCAACGAATAAAGACATTTTGACATTAGGTACTTGAACACTTTTTTTTTATATGTTTTCCAACATGAAATACTTCTCTATTTAAAGGTCGGAGTTTATCTAAAAGCTTTAGTGCAGTTTTCTCTATATTATTCTGTATTTAATTATTGTTGAAAACTAAGTAATTGGAAATAAGTTAACTATATAATCTACTCGACAGTTACCCTAACTAGATTTTGATGTTGAGAAACAGACCCTTTATTTCTTATTAGCTTTACTCCTTATTGGCAATCTTGAAATCTTAATTTCTGCTGCAATTAAGACGTGAATAGTAGAACTCTTCAGTTCTTGATAAGTTAGTTGATAAGTTGATAAGTTACTTAGATAAGTTTAACATATTGCATTAGCTATCAAGGGTTTGATCACAGGAGTCAGGGGGTAATTTGATAAATAAAACAACATTTATAACGTATTAATAAGTTATATTTGCGAAATATTACACCAAAACACATCAACGACACACTTAAATCCCAGTTTCTTATACAAATTATACGCATTCGCATTTCCTTCCACACAAAATGCTACAACATTTTTCTTTTCACATAAAAGTACGTTTGAAATTAATTTAAGAGTTAACTCTCCATATCCCTTTCTTCTTTCTTTTTCTAAAGTGTAGAGATGACCGAGAGCTCCCATTTCTTTTACAAATACCCAAGCTATCAGTTCATTATCCTTAAAGAGTCCATATCCAAGTTTAGATTTGATCAGCAGACTGAAATACCAATCTGAGCCTGGATAGCGATGAGGCCAAACAGAATCTATTAAACTTAAATATTCAGTAGATAATAACTTAAATGAATAATCTGCGGGTAATCTGTAAAAAGAAAGAAAAAGATATATTATTGAGAGCATATTACGTTGAGAGCATTCGGTTGCTGACGGTCATAGTGATCGGAGGAGAATTTGTTTTACAATAAGTATCAAAATATTTTTTTTTCATAAACATTATTTATAGCTTTACAGCTACATCTATGTTAATATTTTGTTTTAATTTTGTTCCAGTACAACAATTTAAAAGAAACAAAGAAATTGTTATTATGAATAGTGACGTCATAGTAGACTAATGTGAAGTTTTTGGCATCAACGGTATTGTAATAAGTTTTTTGATAATGTAGGGTGTAATAGGTAGTTATGAATTACAAATGTGTAAAACATAGTGCTAGTAAATTAATTTTTACTGTTGATTGTTATTGTAGATCGAACTTTTAACATATCGACGAACCCACCGAATAAAACCGTAATCGGAAAACACAAATTTAAAAGGAAAAATAAAAAACATCAACCCATTTATATTTCTCGAATTAAAACCGGAACATGTGTTGTGTTATATATCAAATGAAAGCTAATTTTTTTACCTGTCTAATTAATATATATTTTTTTAAATCTATTTCATTTATTTTAGAAGAAACTTGAGAAAGAAAATATTACCTCTGAATATTTCTGATTTTACTTAACGCATTACGTTTTTGCCGTTTTATTCGTGGTAACTTTTATCTAACATCATTATTGCTCTCCATGTATGAGTCTGTATTCGCCTATATTTGAGGCAATAATCTTCTATCGTAAAAGAATGATACCTTTTTGTTTCTGTAATTTTTGTATAATTTAACAATTGTACAATTTCTTAAAGTTTTTTCGGGCAATAAGTTAAAAGAATAAAAAAATTATAAAAATACGCTCTACAAAATAAATAGCAAATGCTGTTGTCGCAATTGACTTTAGTTAATATTTCACACGAAGAAAACGACACTTGATTGATGATGGAATTTTAAACCCAAGCTCTTTTCGGTAATAAGTTATTTATTTATCGACACTTTTATTCGAGTAATCATTATTTTATTCGTTTCCATCGAATAAAAGTATTTTTAAAATATCTATTAAATGAAAAGTATAAAAAATTTGAAAAAAATATGGGGTATGTAATCTGTATGTAGTTTACAAAAATGAAATATTTTTTTTACAACAAAGTGACCTTACGGTCTTATTCGGTGAGGGCATAAATATACATATTTTACCAAATATTATTTTTGTATATACTCGAAATATTTAAGAGATTATGTTAATGAAATGTAAATTGATATTCTTATAGTTTAAATGTTTTTACCTAACATCAAAATGAATAGATTCTGCATCTAATAAAAAAGTTTCAGTCATTGTTATGTGATCTATCTTCAAATTTTTTTCAGCTATAATCCTTTTTACGCATTTTAGTGTATTTTCTGGTGCAAAAGGAACTTCTATTGTTTGGGTCCAATCAATCAGTTTTGTGTGTTTCAAAGCTTCATAGAGTTCGGATGTATCATCATTAGGGCATTGTACCACAACTTCATAGTAATTAGTCTGGAAAGTTACAAATATGATTATTTTATAGAGCATCCTGGAGCTATGAAACTGTTTTATACGCTTGTAATATTCTTTTATATTAATATTACTGGCTCACGCACTAGTTCAACAATTCTTTAATACGTTACTCTACACAATACTAATCTAATCCTACATATATCAAGGCTCCGTATAGATTTAACTCAATCATAATATGTCGGCGTATTTTATAGGCTTTTAGGTATCTAGACTCCCGGATACATACTAATAAACGATTATATAGAGCAAAATAGCATAAAAATTAATTTTTATTGTTAATCACATAACAAGAGGGAGTTTTGGAATTTTATATGAACTTCCAAAATTCCCTCCTGTTATATCTAAATATCTAAAAGCTAAATCTTAATAATTTAGGTACTCAACTAAAAGTACTAAATTTTTTTAAACTAGTCGACCCGCCCCCGCTACGCTCCAGTACAATTTTTCACGTATAATACTTATAAAAAAAATTACATATTTTTTTATTTTTTATATATATTTTATATTTTTTTAGTTTTTTATTTACAAAGATTACAATGATGTAAAAGTTTTGATAACGCTGTATATATTTTATAAGTTAAATAAAACAATTTATAATATTGCATAATAATTTGACGTCTAACCGGATTATTAATATGTATAAATAGAATCATAGAATAGCACACAGATTATTAATATGTTTAAAGAGAATGGCAATACCATACCTTTACATTCAGTGCGACGATCCCATTCTTCACGTTACCCATAGGGCAATAAACTTTAAATCCATAATCAAGGCCCTGGTTATGGATATATTCCATGTAATCCAGGATGGTAAATCCAGATATACTTCTAGGCCAGTCTGATTTGAAGGCAGATCTCAGTTTCCCCCAGTTTTCTAACGGCACATATTGTAATAGTTCCACAGACATTATTGCGAATATTTTGCAAATGGCGGCGAGTGGTCGTTGTACTGACCTTGTGCAATGTGATGAGATAAATAGTGTCGAGTTAGTCATACCGTTTTATAAAGGGACTGACATATTGGAACATTTTCCTTATATATTAAAAATATTAACCGTTTGCTCTCACTGTACTGAGTTAAATTAATATAGAGTAAATTATGTAGAAAGGGAAGAAAAAATTTTTAAATTAATTGCAAAAATGTTCTTTTAGTTTAAAACCATTCAAATCCAGTGATCCATCTATAATTTCACATCTTTTCGTAAATATTTTTTTCAATTTTATAAACCAGATTATCTTTGTATACGTCATTTAAATCGGTTGTCGATTCTGCAGTGTATGGCATAGATAACCTCGTTTTTTAGAAGACATTAATAAATTAAACAAATAAATACAAAAAAAACTATATTTTATTTATAGCTAGCCACTTATCACATCCACTTCTCTCGAAATTTAGTTTATCGAATAATTTCTTAGGACTAATGTTATCTTCTAGAGTGAAAGCTATCAGGTCTCTTCCATTCTTCAGTTCGTTATTAACAACATATCTCAGTATACATTCAGCATAACCTTTTCTTCTATGTTCTTCTAAACAGTACAAGTGTGCCAAAGCTCCTGAATCATCAATGGACAACCAGGCAAGTGGATCTTCTTTTGAGTATAATACGAATAACCTATGGTTTCTTAATAATGTTTCAAATACTTTGTAAGTATTAGAACCGTGGTACGTCCATGTTTCATCGATAATTTTTAGATGTTCTACTTTCGGTTCAGAAATGTAGGTATCATCAGGAATACTGTAAAGAATATAGTACACTTTAGTGGCACATTATATTAAGCACCTGAAGTTGGATATATATTAACATTTTGTTAGATATCTGCTTTACCTTTGAATATTAATACGTTGTTTCAAAGTGGGTAATCAAACAACTAAATAGATTGGACTTTTTACCGTATCTTCTTACCTTATTTCTTCTGATAAAACAGCATCTCTACTCAATATATGTTTATAAGCCTTTTCGCCACTAACTCTAAGTCCAAGTCGATTACTAAGTCGTTTAAAACATTCCTCAACTTCAGGACTTGCTGCTCCTACGAGTACGAATTTATTCCAATCAATCATCTTTGTACTTGCTAAAGCTTCTTCCATTTTTTTGATATCATTTAAAGGGTAAATTCTCAATTGATAATAGCCTCCCTTAAATTATAATGATTTTTAATTACTCCATGGTCCCTAGAGGGAAATTATTATAGGAGAAAGTACCATCAGAAATTAGATCGAAGATTTTATTAAAAATGTCCAAAATCACCTATAGACCTTTGAAAAAAATTGTTTTAAGCATTTTGGTCCTTATATTCACAATATAATAAGTTTTATTATTCTAAAAATTTATGCATTCATTGTGCATAATAAATAATAATCGCCTAATTTTTAATACATTATGCAAACTACCATCGACCAAAATGTCGTAGCTAATGTCCTTCATGCTAATTCCGCATAATCAATGGATTTATCTAATAATCCTTTTCCTGATATGTATATGTTTAGGAGTCTCAAAACATGATTATTAAGTGACAAAGGACAACAACACTTCAACGATTTTAAAAGGTTGTTATAAAAAATAATGAAACTTACCTCAAATTTGACAGCTACAATTCCATTATTTATATCTCCATCTGGACTAAACATTTTCAAAGAGAAGGTTTTAGCAAAATCTGGATAGGATATTTGAACATCCATAAGGCAGAAAGCGACTGCATTTTTTGGCCAATCCAATCTGTACAAATCACGAAGAGCTGGCCAATCTTTACGATCAATTTCTATTAAGGAATCCATATTTGTTTAACTGCAATATAATACTTATTACAAAATTAATTTCATAAAACAAACACTACGAATTATATCATGACATTATAAAAGACCTTAATTTTACTTTACAATCATTGTGCAAATGATTTTTATTATCACAGGCGAATTAAAAAAGGCCTAAAAACACACTAAAATATATTTTTATATCTAATTAAATAACAGATAAATAAGATTGTAAGTGATACAAATATTAACTGCAAAGATAATATTTGCAGTATATTTACTAAGCCATATGTCACGTGTGATAATTTGATAACACTGTTTTATACAAAATTAAACTTTACGCAATAAATGTTCAATCCGTTTACGTCAGGCGTTCAATAAATATTTTATTATTATCAATAACATAATTTTTCTCCGAGATAAAAAGTACCTGTAGTCAATATTATGTGAATCAAGGACATAAAGTATCCTTGTGCCAAATTTCATGGAAATCTATGCAGTCGTTTTTAAGATATTGAGAAACAAACATATAAATATCCAATCCAAACATTCTTCATCTCGTCTCGCATTCGATGTTTTAAAAGCAGTGTCGAATGTCTGTACATGGAAGATATCTCAGAAATTTTAATGCAGGGGGACATTATAACACTGATAGAGGCCAAAACATTTTTTTTCAGAGTTTTTATCTGTCCGTATTGTATTTGTACGCGCGTCACGCTGAAACGGCTAGACCGATTTGCATGAAATTTGGCATACAATCTTCTTATGGGCAGACTTAGAAAATAGTAAATAATAACTTTATCCCGGACAAAACGTATAGTTCCTGTGGGATAGATGAGTATTATTCATATAACTTAATAGATCCGAACGAAATTTTGTACACATATAATTTGTAATCTTAACCATACTTAAAACAGTATGTCATGTGATATTAAAGATTACAAATTACTAACTCGAGAAAAAGGTGCAGTTCCAGTGGGATACAGGGTTAGTTCGTTTGTTCAATTGCGCTACACTCGTCTTTTTTACTTTAAACATCCGAACATCTTAAAATATTAATAATTGAATTAGTTAAACATGTGACGATATTTTAATAGACAACATATAAAAATATCTGTTTTTTAATTCGCACCCAGACAATGGAATGTAGATTATTAAACCTTGACATTATACCTTAAAGGTTATATTTAAAAAATATATTTACTTACAATAGAATATTTTTTTACTCTTCTTTATCTTCTAATTCCGATTATAATTGATGTATAGATAATATAGGTTTTTATCTAATTTTTATATTATTTAATTAATTAACGAAATGACACTTCCACTTTTGTTATGACACAAGACTGAATGCGATTGACATTTGGGAATTAGAATGTAGTCAGACTAAATATTAGAAAAATAATTATACCTATGACTTAAGGTCGGGTTTTCTTAGATTATAGTTCCGCTGCATAATACACATAATAAAGTGAAGGAACACTCACTAAATCTGATGCATAACGTCAAAT
>JAOPUB010036124.1:0-10452 GCA_027564055.1 Neptis clinioides
TTGTTACATGATCTTTTTCATGTAAATTCTGAACCCTAAAAATACGAGACATTAAATAAATCAATTTTTTTAAGTTAAAAAAACATGTCTCATCTTTATTTAAAATAATAAGAATTTAAGTGATCAATTCTATGATAACTGGTTACAAATTAGCTAAAAGACAAGAAATGTAACGGTGAATTTGAACAGTGTTATTAATCAGATTTTTTATGACTGAGCAAAACTTTGTTTAGATAAACATGCCACAATAGTAGATTATATGTGATTTTTTAAACTCAGAGTAATCTGTTTATCGTCAACTACAGAATCTGTTAGACCGGTTACGATAATGTGTTTTGTACATCAGAGGTTTATTTTATCATTAAATTAATTTTAAGTTTAAAATAGGTTCAGCCGTTAATAGATACTAAAAATCTAGAATTGTCGAGTACATTATTTTTATTTGTACAAAGGCGGATCTTAAAATACTAAACTGTTCAATTTGTCAATTTATAGATGTAATAAAATTAAATTTGTATTAATGATGCAAAAGAGAATCCGTATAAGGAATGAATTATCTTATCTTCACCGCACCCATACATTATGTTCCCATTGACTCATTTTCGATACCAAGTATCAAGGTCAAAATTAAATACAATAGATAAAATAATAAAAAAAACTATTTTTCTTGACCTTTTAAAATCTTTAAAGCCTTTCATTTTGATCCTAAGCGAAAAATATTTAATGTTGGGTTTATTTTAGTACCTATTTAGACATAATAAGAATTAATTAGAATAAAATAATAAATAATTGAGTATTGACCCCATCATACCATCGTGTTTTTTACGTTTCGTCAAGCCATTAACGGGACAAAAAGCTGTGATTTATTATTTTTTGAAAAAAACTTCACACTCAGGTCACATATGGTTTTTAATTTGAATATTTTAATATTTTATTTAAACCTTAATATATTTGTATTTATTTAATACACAGCATAGATCTCTCAAAAAACTACAAAGCTTCGCCAACGAATGTTGTAATCGTTGACCTCGATTTAATAAGAAAAACCTCTTTTAAGCCAAAGTTTTTTGAACCTTTTTGAAAATTTTTATGATAATTTTTACCATAATTCCTTATAAAATAGATAAATCCTTCTTATTACCAAATCCCCAAATAAACATAAAGCTAAAAATGGGCAAAGGTAAATCGTAATGTTAAAAAAAATAAATATCTAAATAAAAAAAAATATAATCTCTTGGACCCTAGGTATTTGTTATGGTGGAATTTTCAAACGAATATTGCAGTGTTAAAATAACTATTTTAATAAACATCGATAAGCTTTGTCTATATAATATATGTGTTACAGCCAATGTGATAAGTCTGTTATTATTCAAAATAGCTAGCTATTATTAATAATAGCTAAAATGTTTATCCAATGTGATACAATGATAACTATAGCTTAATATTATTTATACTATCTAATCGATAGATAGCCAAGGTAATAAATAGTAAGTATTTTAACGGGGTTCGAGATTTTAGTTTTTAATTTTTAGTACTGATTATGTTTTAAGTTTTCAATTTAGGAGTAAGAATTGAGTTTGTTTTGAGTTTTGGGTTTTGAGTCTCGAGTTATGAATTTTGAGTTATGAGTCTGTCAGTCAGTCTGCTCCTGCCTCCTTCTTTACCTAATGGCTTTCTGTGACATCTCCGGAGGCTCCTGGCCTAACTACCTAGTAACGTTCTCATAGATTGCCTTCAAGGCTTCAATATTGTTAAAATTAATATGGATATTTGATATCTAAATTTCTATACAGAGTTTCATGTACAATATATAACTGAAACTTCTAGATATGCTTTAGTTAATAGTGATTTTAGGAAGAAATATAGTTAAATATTGATCTTTTCCATACTCGTCTGTATTGATGTTCTCATAACCTAAGGAATAATTAAATAAATGTGAATTTAAAATGCCAGAGAAAATTTATTGTAAGCAAAATTATATTATTTATAAAAAGTATATGTAATTTCTTTTTCTTGTGTATTCTATCTCTTTTTGCGGAAATAAATGGAAAAAAGATTAACAAACAAAACAAATTATTTAAACCCATTTTATCATACAAAACCACGTTGACTAGTATTAAACAAACTACCCGATTCTACCCCTAACCCCCAATAGTAATAAAACAAAGCCTAATTTTTACACGTACAAACATACAGACAGAAAAAAAAATTCAGAATGAAAAGCTCCAGCTTCTAAGGATGTCATAAAAACCTTACATTAAGTTTTCTTCGATAAGTAGAATAACATTTTGTGGAAAAAAATAATCTTTTTTTTTTCATTAATAAACTGTTATAAAATTCCATTTAACTTTTGTAATCTGAATATATTTAGTAAACAAAGGTTCTCGAATTTATGAAAAATGTGCGAGTTTAAAACTAAATTTGTTTTACATAATTGGCAATTTAGAGGCTAATATAGGCGCTATTACTTTTATATAATTCTTTGCAATTTATTTAATCTCACCTATAGGAGATATGTATAATATTAAACATTTCTACTTGAGTTCTGGCATCGTTCCTATGTCATCAAATCAATAATCAAACACATCTATCTTTCAAAAGTAATGATAGGATTTTTTTAATATCATTAAATCAATAAACATTTGTCTAGGTTTTTCAGAAATGATCTTTCTTATGTCACCAAATCAATAACAATTTGACTATACGCTACAGAAGTAACGAAAAGATCTTCTTTATGTAATCAAACAAAAATCATTTGAAAATATCTTTTAAAAGCAATGAAAGGATGATCCTTTTTATGTCACCAAATCAATAAAAATTTGACTAAATCTTTCAAAAGCAATGAAATAACGTTTCATATGTCATGAGATGAATAATCATTTGAAAGACAATGGAAGAATCTTTCTATGTCACCAATTCGATAAGCATTTGAATATATCTTTCAAAAGTAACGTCTCTATCTTTCTTATGTCATCGAATCAATAATCATTTGGCACTATATTTCAAAAATACGAAAGAATGTTTTATGTCATCATTTCAGAAAACGAAAGAAGCGAAATTTAATTTATTTTGAAAGTAAGATTCTTCAAAGGTAATTCGAGAAAATGAAAAATGGCAAAGGCAAATAGAGCAAGATAGCTCTAAAAATTATCATTTTCTGGCGAGTATAATACAAATTCAGGCATAAACTTAGTTTATTATTATTTTATGTTCGAAACCCTCATTTCTTCCACAGAATCCATAAAATTAAAATAGAACTGCAATAAAGACTGTTAAGCTAAAGATGCGAAGACTTGTAAATCTGAGGAAGTACTCAGATGTTGGGAATATATTATTTTATCGCTAGAGCTTTATTACAAACTATATTGTTTACATATAAATAGATAGATTGTAAGTTAGAGCTTTACGTCTTAATTTTTATTTGGGATAAATGTCTAATATCTACAATCAACAGCTTCCTATGTCAATCGCTGGATTTTTAGTGAACTGTATATTCACTTCACTTACGAATAAATTTTAATGTATAAAGTACTCATCTTTTATTCACCAAAGTTTGTTCTTATTTCACCATTTTTTATTTGTTGGCATAAGCAACATCGTTTCGTTACTTTTAAAAGAAAGAGTATTGATTTGATAGCATGAGAAAAATCATTTCATTGATTTGAAAGATATAATCAAATCCTTATTGGTTTGACGACATATAAAAGATCCTTTCATTATTTTGGAAAGGTATATTCAATGTTTTTATTGATTTAGTAATATAATAACATTCTTTTGTTTCTTTTGAAAGACATAGTTAATTGATTATTGATTTGATGACATAAGAAAGATCATTTCGTTGCTTTTGAAAGATATAGTCAAATCCTTATTGATTTGATGACATAAAAACATTTTTTCATTGTTTTTAAAATATAAATAGTGAAATTCTTACTGAGTTAATAATATTAATGATACCCTTTAGTTTAGAGAAAAACTCATTTTGTTAGTTTTGAAAGATATAGTATAAATTTTTAATGGATTTAATTACATAAAAACATTATTTAGTTTCTATTGAATTGTATAGTTAATTACTTATTGATTTGATAACATAAGAAAGATACTTTTGTTGCTTTTGAAAGATTGCGTCAAATTAAAGATGGTTTTATGGCATAAGAAATATATTTTTATTGCTTTTAAAAGATATAGCCAAATTAATTAATTACACATTGATCTAATGAATTAGAATGTTTCTTTCATTTAGATGTATATGTAGATGTAAAAACACGCCAAAACAAATAGTTAAGTATATAGAATTTCCATCAATTTATTTCTAAATTATTATTAATCATCCTTCAAATCGATGCCAAAATAAAATATTCGCAATAAAAAACTAAATATATAGACTAAGTACACATAACGTATTCTATAGGATGAGTCATTAATACAAAGGTTATAATACAATAAACGTGTACTTACGACGTAAATACAAGTCACGGTATAAAAATTATAAGCCAATGATTGAATGAAGTTGGAAAAACCCGACCGCAAAGTGAATCTGCCGACCGCGGCCTACGGACCCACTGCCGAGCTAATTGTGGTATTGGAAACCGTTTAACTTTTTATCGTCGAATCATAGCAATACCATTTTTTAAATTATTAGCAATGCGGTTTCATCTTATTATCTTACTAATAATATAAACTGGTCGCCCAGGCTTGGTATGGGTCTAGTTTACCACGTGTAACACTAATATTTATCAAAAAATATTTATTCTTAATATATTGTTGTTAAATAAGAACACTTAGGCGTTTACGATCGTAAGCAAAATTTATTATTGCCTCGCAGGAACTCTGAATTTTTCGGAATATCTAATACAGGTTATAAACTATCTGTGTGCTAAATTTCATTGAAATATGTTCAGCCATTGACACGTGATTAAAGATCAACTTAACTGCAAAGTAAATCTGCCTACAGACCCACTGCCGAGCTATTTGTGGTATTGGAAACCGTTTAACTTTTTATGGTCAAATTATAGCAATACGTTTTTTTTAATTATTAGCAATGCGGTTTCATCTTATTGATAATATAAACAAGTCGCCCAGACTCCGCACGGGTGGTACCACGTAAAACACTAATATTTATCAAAAAATGTTTATTCTCAATATATAGTTGCTAAATAATAATACTTTATTATGACAGTAAACATATTTTATAACCTTACAGGATCTCTGAATTTTTCGGGAATAAAGTTAGCATATTTGTTAATCCAGGTTTTAAACTATCTGTAGGTATGCTAAATTTTATTGAAATCTGTTTAGCCGTTGTCGAGTGATTGAGTAACAAACATCTAAATATCCAAACATAAACTTTCATATTTATAATGTTAGTAAGATGGCAAAGTTTGTAGGTTTGAATGTTTGTTATTCCATCACGCAAAAATGGAATTTCAATGAAATTGAACACCTATGTTTATGACCTGGATTATATAGGCTACTTTTCATTCCTTATTAATTCAGAATTCCTATGGGATAATAATAAAGTATGTTTACCATCGTAAGTGCTTAAATTATTTTATTTGCAACAATATATCGAGATATAAATGTTTTTTTATAAATCTATAGATTATAGGTGCAAAGCCATATCGAGTCTATTTGTAATATTATAAATGTCAAAGTTTGTATGTTTGTTAGTCAGTCATGCAAAAACTACTTTTGAATCCCGGATAAATTAAGAATTCCTGTGGGATAATAATAAAATATGTTTACAGTCATTAAAATAAAATTAGATAGGAACACAGATAGTTTGGAACGTGGACTAAACATAAGCTACTTGTTATCCCGGATAAACTCAGAACTTCTGTCTTTTCTGTCGTATGAGCTTGAATAATTAAAAATGATATATCTAAGAATTGTACTTGGTAGATGGACTAGTGTTATAAAAAGTTATTAGTAGCAACATTGTTGATAATATAACGTAGTTTATTATTTAGACTCAATAACAACGATAACTTAGGCTTTTCCCAACTGGCGAATGAATGCTATCGAATATTAAAATAATATATTATTGTTTATGATAATTATATTATTACAAGTCAATTTAACACGTATAATATTTAGATTTATCAAAAATCCATGATTGGGTTACTTACTGCAACTTTCACATCTATATAAGGAGCGTAAAAGAAACAAAAAATATGATAAACCGCACAATTCATATTAAATATTGGACCTGAAACACATTGCCTATTACCAAATTTCATGATGGTAAGGTAAACGAGAAGTACCTTATAGGGTAAGGTTAGTTTTACCTCTGTGATATTATTTCAACTTGATACCTTCATATATTTGGAAGAATAAAGGTTCTCTTTTCCCTTTGAGGTACGGAACCTTTACATACTTTACCTTTAATTTAATTTCAAATATAACCACATAACAAATTATACAAACATTTGCATGACTTGTCAAATGCTCATCTGGTGACCATTCTGACCGTGCAAGTAGTGAGATATCGTGATGCTTGCCATGAAGATTGGTGATATTAAATCAATTCGGATTCATCCACACTATTATATAAAGAGGAAAGACTGGTTTGTTTGTTTGATGGGAATAGGCTCTAAAACTACTGGAACGATTTTGATATTTCTTTTGCCGATCGAAAGCTACACTATGCCAGAGTGATATAGTTGGTGCAATGTTGCCATACATTGAAATCATTATGTAATCGCCTTTTTGTTTCTTCCGCACCAATTTTAAAAAGTTAGTAACTACTATAATATTTCTGACGAAAACTGTTTCTGAAACTGAAACTGTTTGTTCGGTTCGTTCGGCCCGTTCAGTTGCGCAAAACTCATCCTGATTGACAATGTAGGCATATAGATCATAATTTTACTTTCAATACCCGAAGCGAAACCCAGGAGGGGGGTTTCTAGGGGATATCACAATATTTTTTTAAACTTAAAGTGTATTTTGTAAAGATCAAAGGCATTTAGAGGTGTTGTTTCTGGTTATTATACTTTAGGGATGCAAGATCCCTAAAGTATACTTTGCTATACCCGTTAAAAGATTAAAAAAATACAAATTGTGTAGTTATCCACGATTAATTATTTGTATAATTAAAAAGACCAGAAAGCTTATCTGGTTTTGGTCATGGGCCGTTGAGGGAGCGAGTAATATTTCTAATTAATATTGACTTATGATTTATTTATAGAAATTGGGACAGCCAAATATCTATTACGTAAATTACTTTCTGTCTAGACACTAAACTAGTACCTAATTTGTAGCATAATTTGTAATTACGAATTTTCGTTTAGGTAAACAAAATTTCGTAATTACATTTCGGTAAAGCCGTTTCGGAGGATTACGGTAACTAACATTGTGACATGGAAATTTTATATATTAGATAAGTGATTTAAGAAATTACAATAAAATTTAGTCATTAAACCAAGTTATTAGTTGTACGATACAGTCATTATAGAAATATCATAAAATTGAAAATAAATCTATAAAATAATTATAGGATGGCTCGGAAATTAAGTATACAGAAAACTATAGTTATTTTGGAAAAAGCTAATTTTGAGGTTGGATGCTTATTAAAAAGAGTCAGAGTAAAACCTAAAAGGATTTTGAATTGGACGTCAATTTTTTTATACTATTTTTTATAAATAATTAAGCTTGTTTTATTTTGCTTGTTAGTTAATATTTGTGATGTATGACATTTTGGAAACTAACGCCTCACTGTAAAGCATTTCACTTCCAAAAGGGTTACCTGGAAGAGATCACTACTCAGTGATAAGGTCGCCCTTTGCATGCATATTCTGGCTTATGTAATATTGTTGGCAATATAGTAATTAATCTATCTGACTATCTATCTATCTATACAAGCTAAGTTACAACATTTTTGTGTTCCTAATGCACTTCAAAATTACCTAAAACTAAAGTAATTGCTCAATAGGTTTCACACAAGTGTACATTATCGTTATTAGTGTGGGAGTAGGGTGTGGAAGTAGGTCAAAACCGAGTGATTACGAATCACCTATGCAATATTAGATATGCTGTACAAAGTTCAATATTCACAACTCATCAAAAGTTACGTAAAGATAATCGGCTTTGTATCATGACCAGCGGCCTGCCCTCGCATCGAACAGACATTATCATTAACTTATATGTCTCTCTGCAATCACAACGTTAAACCACTGAACCGATTTTGATTAAAATTTCTCTTCCTTTTTATATAATGTATCAATCACTATCTTTCTTATTTGCTCTTTCTCTTTAGGCGTAAAAATATTTTGGTGCTTACGACAGTAGACATATCTTAGAATTATCCTACAGGAACTCTGATTTTTTAGATAAAAAGTTGCTAGTATAGTGTTAATCTAGTAATCAGTTCAGCTATCTTTACGGCATTAAGTAAACATGCAACCAAGTAACATTCTCATTTAAAGTATTAGTAATGTCAACTTTACGGCCAGCATCACGACATCACCCCACTGGAAATAGAATAATAGAATCACATCAATCACAGAAGTCACCAGTTGAGCTCCGTTTGACAAGAGACTCACATCTCTAACAATAGAGATTATGTATATGTAGTCTTGTTATAAATTGTTACATGGGTATAATTAAAATTATATAAAAGGATTAACGGTGTTGCTAGCTACTGCATATGATTGTAAATTATATAATAAATTAATTAAAACGTATATTTAAAATGTCAATTTGCTACCAAAATGTCAACTCAGTAACGATAATATTTACTTTAGTATTGATAATGGGCTGGCTGAAACACCTTGTTCAGCAAACAGTGTGGTCAGATACGATAACGACTGCTTTATTTGGGCTTGTCATGGCCTTCAAATATTTTATTACTCAAATATTTTAACAGTTAAACTATAATTTATTAATTTTGTTTACTGTTTACCAAGTTATACGAATTTTATTCAAGATCAGCAGAGCCAAGTCGATGTTGCATTCAACTTATTTCTGATCTATTTTAAAGAACATTAAGAAACATTTCAATTTAACAAAAATTTTATTGACCGTCATGTTACCATCATTGTTTGATTTTAAGCAATGATTGACGATAAAGAGTTTTTTAAAAATGACAAGCGAACAGCAACGGAAGCATTTAAATTTATTCGCTTTCGCTTTCTTACGCTAATACTATTACTACATAGGAACATAGTTCAGTGTTGCTAACTTTAGGTGTATTTAAATAAATAAACAAAATATCTAATATTTTGCATTGGATTTGAATTATAATTATCTAATAGATCTATCTACTGTATTGCTAGCATTGGATATATTTCAATAAATAAACATAAAATTTAATTTTTTGGATTGGATTTGAATAGTTATCAGATTTTGTCGCTTGAATTAGGTACGTATTACATCCTTAGAAAGTAATAATAAATTTTATTTTATTACTTCTTGAAATTATTTGCAATCGCTAATAAGATACTTTACACAAATATAAAATATTTATAGTCATTTCCTAAAAATTTAGAAGAGTAATTTAATAGTGTGGACGAGACGAGATTCACGAGACTATGAATGAAGAAAATCTTAAATAGGAGAGATAAAATCATAAATAGTCCGACAAATTTATAAATTATGATATCTCGTCTCGTCGACTTTCACAAAGAGATTCTCCTAAACTTATTAGGCATTGTACAGCAAGATAAACCAAATGGCATGGCATTAGAATTGTCTAACAAAGGCAAAGCGCCTATCTCCAATGTTGTTCCATTTTTCATCCAATTCTATGTATGTCTTATCTTTGTTTACGCTTCGATTCAAGTCATAAAGCAATGATAACTTCTACAATTTTTATATAAACAATGGTAAAATACCATCACGACTTCCGCAGGGTACAATTTACCACGTTTTACTATGATAAAATTTAAACGTAAAGATTTTGTTCCCCAAATATATAAGAAAAATAATAACTGACCCTGCGAGCTTCATTGGGCGGTAATCTACTTTTTTTATATATTTTATTTTTTATTTTTAAGTACCATATATATAAGTACACTTCAAATTATTTTAATAATCACGAGAAACCCACACGGTTTATGTGCCTGTATGTGACTATAGTGTTCGTGCTACACAATTTCACCAAAAATTCCACGATAACGATTTTTTATTTATTATTTTTCCATATATTACAATATATAGTTGGAGTTACTTGGACGTGTTGAGTAGAATTTTTTTTCTTGAGAAATATTTTTGATACTGGATAAGTATTTATCCTGTATGTCCAAAGGTAGTTCGTTAATAATTTTTGGTGATATATAATCACCAGTTCTCATCCCATGCTTGTTGTTGTACCTGGGCAAAGTTGGTGTATTAATTAGATTTTTTAAGTTACTATTAAGATGTTTTTTCTGGAGATTTGGAATTTTATTGTATTCGTCCTTTAATATAGACATTTTAATTTTGTTCTGTACTGGCATTACCCTGCAATATTTAAATAAT
>JAOPUB010036151.1:0-10447 GCA_027564055.1 Neptis clinioides
TTACTCTTTCACGCTACAATAACTTAACGGATTTTGATGAAACTTTATAGTAATATAGCCTTTATACCTCAGAATGAGGCACAGGCTACAATTTATGAAGAGTTTGTAAAATTTGGCGTGAATATAACAAATAAGTCAGGCATTTGAACTACTCTATGAAAACATTTTTGTCAAAAACGGAAGCAGAGGGCCCTCCATGGATGGATGTTTGTTACTCTTTCACGCTCAAACTACTGAACGGATTTCACTAAAATTTGACACACAGATACTTCTTGACCTGGAAAAAAAAATGATAATTGATTTTTTTTAAATAAAAATATGTATAGTTAACCTTATCTAAATATTTTTTTTATCTAAATCGTTAGAGCGTTTTTCGCGATGCCAAATACCGATTAAAGTTATTAGCTACATTATATTGTCTATTTATATGGAGATTTTTATAAAATGCCTGTCCTACTTATCCCTATTTCTCATATAACGTTCCACATTATGAACTTTGCTACTATATAATATAGATGTTAATATTATAGGTCAAGATAGTACAAGTTATGACATTTGCTTCGGCATCAGATGAGTAAAGTTAATTAACAGAAGGGAACTGAAAGCAGACGTCTCGACGTAAATTATATATTTTCGTAGCTTTTTCGTCGTCAACCAGTAGGGGGTTATTGGATATTGACAGTTGATATGAACACTTTATTGTAACAATTCTATCGAATTATTTAGGACAGAATTTTGGGTACTGTCTTAAAATTACACAAAATATTAAACATTGCCTCATTAACAAGCCTTTTTAATGTTTTATAATATTCTTTATGAACATTATTCTTGGTCCTTCTCCATCGTAAGTGCGCTTCATCACGCCGTCTCATCATAAGTCTTATGTTATAAGTAACCCACGGATAATGTTGTTCTTTAACAAATGTAGGCTTTAAAGGGGCTAGTACGTCAAATACATCAATAATTATGCTAGAAAACTCAGCAACCATGACATCTAAGTCTTGTATAGTCATTAGCAAGTCCCAGTCAATACTATCGAGATACGAATCTATTAATTCCTTATTTATACCTACTAGGCATCTTCTGTAGATAACCAGTGGACGAGACTTATCCTTATGTATATCCAATATACCAGAAATGAAAGCATGACTACTAAGTTCAGGGATACAATCTACTGTAATTTCAACAACCTTTGCATTCGTACAAAATAAGTCTATTAATGTTTGGCTATCACCTACAAAGTGTGTTGGTTCGGTCACGTGTTGTTGCATATTAGTAACAGAAAGAAAGTTTTGCAATAATTTAGTGTTTATATTAATATTATCATTTTGATTAACATTAAAATCTCCCACAAGTACAAGGTTATCATGATAAGGAAGTGAGCCAAAAGTTTCCATTATAGCATTAATAAATAACTGAAAATTTAACCAGGGAGGTCTATATGCAGTGCCAATAATAATAGTTTTACTATTTATATGAAGTTTAATCCACATTTGCTCGACATTTTGCGTGTGGGGGTGTGGTAGGATACGAAATGACATGCCTATTTTTATATAAAACCCAACACCTCCACCGCGTCTACGCACCTCTGGTGGGCGAGCCACATGATATAGACAATAACCAGACACTGCCGGTGCAGACCCCTCCCCACCACTTACTAGCCAGGTTTCATTAATCGCTAATATGTCTACATTATGCTTTTCTATAGCCACTATAAATTCTTCATGCCTTGTACTCAGCGAACCCTTATTAAGTAAACCAATATTAAGCTCAGATTTTCCTAACATTTAAAAAAATAAGTGTTATCTAATAAAATAAAATAATTGTTTATTAAATATCTATGTAATAAAATAGTTTTTATATGTTTAATTTTTACGATGCAAATAATTTTATCTATTTGTGGATTCTTGTAGCTATATAGATAAGAAATATATATTTTATTATATATATTTGAATATAAAATATTATTAAATTTGTAAATATTAATATAACAATTGTAGTGTGTATGTTGGTCATTAGAATGATTAATAAAAATCGTATAAAATGTACTTAAAATTGGAACGCCACTATACACATTTATTTTCACATAAAATTCATACACATTCGTTTTATTACAATCACAAGACAAAAGAACACGACAGAATCTTAAGTAAAAGTGTAGTAGAATGATTTCTATTAGGACATATTTTTTCTTATAATAACAACTGACAATTCTTTTTAAGACGTTGTATATATAACTTATGCTTTGCTTAAACATCGGACTCAAAGGCTTACAATTCCAAAAAAAGTGTTTATATCATCATCTGAACGTATGCGATGTGACACCGAGCTTCCGTCTTTGCGAATAAAGATTCTCCCCCCATTTGTCCATATGTATTTCCATCCATTACTACGGCCCTTTTCACGGGTTTTGTAAAATAACTGAGCATTTGTTTGAGTAAGACGCTCATTTATGTAGAAACGCCGCACTTGTCCGTCAACAATTCCAGAGGTATCAGCTCCGCGACGTACTCGTGCGCCTTTTATCAACTCATCGCGCACTGAACGCCTCGCTAGACGCACTATGATTGCTCGCGGGTGGGGTCGCTCGCTGCCCTGGACTGCTGCGCGACGAGGTCCCGCACGTTCTATGAACACTACATCATGATTATCCAAATTAACATCAAGTTTCTTTGCAACTAGGTTCATGATATGATCTAAATTTTCATTGTTTTTTTCTTCTATACCTGCTATAACTAAATCGTTCAAGAGAGACTCCTGTTCTTTAATATTTAGCTCAGAACGCAATTGTGTTATAATTTTTTGTGTATTTTCCTCATTCGAATATGGTGAATCGTTTACTCGTGTCTCAAGTGTGTACATGCATTAAAGGACTAGATGCTATATTGGTTTTATTTTTTATTTTACATTTTTGACATTGCCATTTGGCTGGGACGGTTCCTTTTGGAGTTAAGCTGACGCATAATTTATGGTATAGATTATAACACTTTGAACATTTAGCTCCATCCAACATCGCCAGGAACTTACCACAATGATAACATTTGTCCGTCATGATTGAATGTTTTTATAAACAAAATTGTGTACAATAATTTTTATTTTTACACTACGCGGGTATTTCACTATAACAGCTGATCCACTTGTATAATGTATGTAAGTATTTTAAAGTTTTAGCAGTAAAATCTTTAGTTTTAAAGATAGATAACACTAACACTATTAATTGTCACCCTTTTAAATAGTTTATGGCACTTTTTAAGCATATATATACTGTACTTTATAACAATTATAACAAAAATACTACTACTGCAATCAGCTGACGCCGCCGACCGAATTAGTTTTTCATTTAAACTATAATCTTTATACCGAACCGAAGGAACTAACCGAAAGAACCAAACCAAACCAAGCAAACTAATCGAACTAATGAAAGAATCAAACGCACGCACTAACTGGACCAAAGGAAATGACCCGAACCCTAATCCGAACACAAACGCGAACCCGAACCCGAACCCGCACCCGCACCCGAACCCAAACCAAACCAAATTAAACAAAAAAAAAACACTTATTGATTTTGAAGTATGGCAACACTGAACCACCTATATAATTCTGACATAGTGTATCTTCCTATCAGAGAAAGAATTATCAAAGTCAGTTTAGTACTCTCAGAAATAATGTCCAAATTACACAATTACACTTTACTGGCCATATCTTTTTAATTATCATAAACATGGCAACACCACATAGCCTACATTATCCAGAAATGTTGTAGTTTTCGGCCAAAAAATTATCAAAATCGGTTCTGTACTTTCAGATATCATATCTTTTTATTTATTTTAAATATGGCAACACCACATAGCCTATGTCACCCGCAAAGGTCGTGGCTTTCGATCGGTGAAAGAATTTTTAAAATCCGTCCAAGAGTTTCAGAGCCTATTCGCATCAAACAAACTAACAAACAAATCTTTCCTCTTTATACAATAGTGTGGATAAAATAATTGATGATACGAACTAAGACTCTTCGAATGCAAATAATAGAACGGTAGAATATAGTACGATACACAATTTACAAATTATTATCCAAATGAACCGCTTTGATCAGATACATCGTATATAGTAAATAATAAAAAGCAATTATACTTATGACATCTCATCATAATTATGGGAATTGTTTTAGAATATAGTCCCCGTTACTACGGCTACGACGTAGACGTCCTACGAAACTTACTACATACTGCTAATTGAAAAAATTGTCACTTCACAGGGCTCTATCTATCAAGAAATAGAATAGAATAATTATTTTTTGAGTGGTTATAAACCGCACGTCAATATGTATCAAAGCAACTCGTTAATCTTTTTTATTTGAAACTTGGCTTACACAACTGTTTTTACCTCGTGATCTATTATTATAAAGTATCAGGATGCGCGAAGTTAGTTAATTTTATTAAATTATTTATCTATTTCAAGGCTAGCTACTAATATCGCAGTAAACTGCATAAAAATTTCCTAAATATTTCCTTAAATATTTTGCGTACGTCAATTCCTGTTGATAAAGTGCATTGCCAGGCTTTTTGCGTTTTTAATCTTATTATCTAATATTTGCATGAGTGCATATCTGTCTAGTGTGACATATTTGCACCCATGCAAATAATAAATATGAGTTAAATATGACTTTGAGAATATGTAACTCGATTATTTAACATATTGTAACAAAAAAAATGATTATTAGATTTCTTTATACATAGAATATACATATAACATCTTAATGTAGTAGAAACCAAAAATGATCGTTTTTAAGTTCATTCTTTATTTATCCGTGTTACATGATCTATGTAAAAACAACAAGTACATCGCAAAATTAGATACAATCCAACTATAGTCTAGATTAGTCGAAGTTGAAAATGATCTGAAATACAGATACTGTATCTTGATATTATGTATGATAACTCATTGGAACCTAAATGACCTCTAGAAAAATATGTCAAAAGCGTGTATTTTTACAAATAATATTGTTGTAAATAAAAAATTGTTAAATTTATAAACAATTAAAGATATTAAAATATTTATATACTACTAATATTAAAGAAATTAAAAAGGAATATTTTATTTTTGTATAGTTGTAGGCCTAACCTATAAATTAAACATTTAAAATATCTTTGATGAATGAACCACTTAATTGCACTTAATTTGCATACAATAAAGTGTAATACGTCAGCCTATTTATTTATATAATCAGCCAAGTGCAAGTGGAACCAAATTCCGTATAATTTAGAAGTTTGATTTTTTTTGCAGCTCCAAAGACCTGTAGACCTGAATTTTATCTACCTAGCTATCGAGCAAAATTTCTCGAAACCAATAGCAATTGTTTTTACTATTAGTATTATTTTACGTTTTTCATTGATGTACATGTCCCTACACATGTGAAAAAACAATTATTTATAATTGAGGTTAGCTGGGCATTAAAAGTCTAACATAAAAAATGTCCCAAGTAACCACAGATACACTAAAGATAGTGAATCAATTTTATTTTAAAATTTTTCCAATTTGACCTGGCTATCTATAGATATTTTTATACTATGTCTAATATACTTTTAATTGATTCATAATCACGATTTATTAATGTGGAATTGAGATAAGCGTAAGAATAATTCAAAAATTTCTCTAATGACGATAATATTTAATACTCCCGCCAAATTGAAACTATTTAACTTTAACAGATGTCATTGTGATATAAAGTTTTTATATTCAATAGAGTAGCAGTGTGGCTAGTTTTAATTAATGCTAGATTCACAAGAGATTGGTAAAATTATTGTACCAAGTTTCCCTGGTGGACCCCTGATATACTAATCATCACACAGTTTCATTCAACAATATTTTGACTCCAACACAAAAAAAAATTTACAAATCATGCTTTCGTTACTAGCACATATTTACAAATGACGTCAGTATCCGCTTATTATTACTAAACTATTTCAAAACATGACCTCTGATTTCTTTCACTCAACAATTGTTATTCGTTTTACACACAATAGAAATATAACATACCTATGTCTAATAGGTTAAGTTCAATATCGAATTAAGCTATTCGTAACTGTATAAACTACCATTTCTTTAGGTTTTGTATGTATGACTATAATTTTTACATAGTATAAAAAAAATCGCGTACCGGTGTCTGCATGCTTAGGTCTTTTAAAACAACGAACTTTTATACGGATTTCAAACGATAGACAGAATAATTCAAAATTAAGGAAAGGAAAATTAATATGAATAATTTGTTAGGATTTTGAGTTAATCTGTTCAAACACAAAACGCACAAAACTTTATAAGAGTGAGGGAGAACGGATAATTTTTAAAACAAAACTTATTCATAGAAGTATATTTTAGGTTGGTATCAATAAGAACATATAAGCGAAGTTAATTTGTCTTCACTTACCTTCTCGTAAAAGATTACTTGTGTAAAATTAAAATATAAAACTTCCAACCAATATCCTTTTATTACTTCCAGCTTATATTATTTTTTACACCTTTTTTATATGTTTATAGTAGATTTTAATAAAACATTTGAAATAAATCAATAAATATCAATAAAATACATAATGATTTATAAAACACTTTCAATGATATGTATTTATTTATTTGAGCAAATAAATAAAATGCGAAATTCCACATGTTGGTTGTCATTTTTACACATTCTATCAATAAACTATCATAATTCATAAATAAATCGTTATAATCATATTTAACATAAACTTGAATACTTATTAATTAAATTATATATTTCCTAATTAAATAGTAAATAGTTGAGTTATTTTTTAGTCTAAATATAAATATGTAATTTAACATAATAATAGTACGATACGCTACTTTGACCAGAATGTCTGTTCAGATTATTAAATCAATTACAATTTCGCAAAATATATGTGAAATCATAACTAAATTTATTAAGTCTTCTTCTTATAATTACATATTTCAATGTAATTTTGCATACATTTTACACTGATTTGCTTACTTAAAAACCCAAATCACAACACTTTTAAAGATTCGCGCAAAAAAAGTTCAATAACACATGAACCCAACTTACTCTTGGCTGATTTTTTATTTATACTATATTTACTAAGAGTTAGATATTTCACTTCAATAACCTTTTTTACAGCGAGAACAAAAAAACTATATTTAAACGGAATATTTATAACACGTTATAAATAAAAACACCGTACATTTAAAGTCGTAATATAAAAAAAAACTTCTTTGTTGTTTTGGAAAATTACAAATACAATTATAATCTGATTTAAATAAATGCGGCCGGATTACCATTTGTGCGTCAGTCCGCTACTCTTGTAGATTTTTCTTAGCAAATAACGATCTGTAACCGCAGATTAAATGTACTGATGTTATTTTCCGAGTATTGAATAATTTATAAACATTATCTTTTTTACTTTGTACGTATAATAATAATATTTGTAATCGACAAGGAACCAAAAACGAACGTAAAATTAAAATTTGTAAAATAATAAATTTGAAAATAGGAATGAATTTCTAGGCACGCTGGATATGTGTATGTTCGCTAGTGTGTAGTTGCTGTTATAGTATGAACATTCAAATTCAAACTCAAAATTATTTATGTTTCTAAGACTTTTTTACATATCAAATAGTACTTTTAGCACGTCAGTCAGATCAGTTTTTCAAACCGTTAACGTACTTAGTACTTACACTGATCCCCGAAAACTAAATAAAGGAATTATCTTGTGCCAACGGCAGGTTTTAAGTGATATAGTAATAGCTGAATGGAATCGAAAGAAACTTTGAATGCATAAAAAGGTACGAAAGTTTAACTTTATAAGGAATTATTATGAGCAAGCGGGTGAGGTGGGAATCACATGGATTGTGGTTGTGGTTGTATGAACAATAAAGAATTCATAGATGTGTGTACGGGGAAGCGTATGAACGAATGAGTGTTATTAGCTCACTACATTGAAAATATGTACAAATATGAAATATATAATGATAATACCAAATGAAAGACGTAGGTATAAAAGGAATAATAAGTTGATTTAATTTTTTATTTTATATATATATATACCATACGATCTTTCTTATGTATTTAGTGAAAAGCTATCACTATGGAGTTTAAAGGTAAGTTCGTTTGATTCTTATAATATATGATACGTAAACACAACGTTAGATTAGGTTAGCCTTGCCCACTAAGCTGGTCCAGTGCGTGTTGGCTGACTTCACACACCTTTAAGAACTTTAGTGAACTCTCCTGCGTGCAGGTTTCCTCACGATGTTTTCCTTCACCGTTATAGCAAGTAATATTTAATTGCTTAAAACACACATAACTCAGAAAAGTCAGAGATGTTCCTGAGTGTCGGATTGAACTCGGACCCCGTAAGAGGCCAACAAGTCAATCATCATATCAAGATAAACTTAGGGATATAAATGTTTTGTAACTTTATAGAATAAAATAATAATAAGTTTTTTCATACAGTATGCAATGCAATTATTATGGCAAAGGTATATAAATTTTGTATGCGTTATAAATTTGACTACTTTATTTATTGAAAATACTAGCGGACCCGCCCGCGCTTCGCTTCGGATGTTTAAAGTAAAATTATAATGTATATGCCTACATTGTCAATCATGATGAGTGTAGCGCAACTTAGCGAACCGAACCGAACGATAAAAGGAACTTACCAAACCGAACCAAAACGAACGAACCAAACCGAACGATAGAATGAACTTAATGAACTAAACCAAAACGAACGAATCGCACCGAACCGACAACAAATGAACGGTTACAATGTTTGTTACTGATAAATTGCTTTCAGTTGCGTTTTGTCATACCACTATTCATGTCCCACGGGAACGTGATAAAAAGTATCCTATGTCCTGCTCCTGATCCTAATCTGACTGTCCACCAATTTTCAGAAAAATAAATTCTACCATTCTTGAGTTATAAATAGTGTAACTAACACGACTTTCTTTTATATATATAGAAGATTATAAAGCAGAGGAGTTTCTTTGTTTGTCCATTTATCGAGGAGGCTATATGATATAAAACATCGCGCTACGACACATAAGAGCGGAGTATATCGGCTAGTTTATAATATTAGTAAGATTAATGTCACTTCATGGTCAGCATCACAACATCACACAACTTGCACAATCAGATGGTCAGCATGTCAGCTCCGTTTGTCAAGTAACACGAATGTATTGAAGATGAGGATATATACTGTCTTGTTATAAATTATAACGTGGGTATCATTGAAGTTAAATAAAACTACGGTGTTGCTAACATTAGCAAAATCTATGAGTTCTAGAAGAAGAAAACATGACTTTATTTTCCTTCATTTTAATAGAATTACCGTTATTTACGGAACTGTGACGGTTTCCATTTTTTTTTCCAACCTTAAAGGAAGTAGAAACTCAATTGACATCGTCTAATTAGATTTTTTGTCCTGATAAAATCTCTTACCGTCGCGTCGCTTATTTTTTTTTAAAAGGAAGTATGAAAGATTTTTGAACTGAATCAACTTGGCGATATTTAATAAGTTGATATTACGTATATTATCCACTAGCCGACCCGCGCGACTTCATTCACGTGATGCTCCGCTCCTATGGGTCGTAATGTAATGTTTAAGCCTATACCCTTCCTCAATAAATAATCTATCAACACAAGAAGATTTATTTAATTCCGTCGAGTAGTTCCTGAGATTAGTTCAGCTTTATAATATTAGTATAGACTAGCCGACCCGCTCTCTCTTTACTGTGGTGCATTATGTTTTGGTGGAACTCAACTTTTTTTTAGAAAATAAAATAGCCTAAATTACTCCCTATGCCATCAGCAACCTACCATTGAACGTCCTGTTGAAATCTGTGCAGCTGTGGGATACTGGATGTATGAATGTTTGGACGTCTCTATTTCTCTTCCCTTCTCTATACATTTTATCTTTCTCCAAGTTATATATAGAAGACGTTTATATTTGACGAGAGGGATACTTGATCCCCTTCAGTTTTTAGGCTTTAATTAAAGAACTGAAAGACAATTTCCAAGAGTTTTTATTATTATTTCATGCAGAATTTATCTAAGAATAATCTGAGAAAATATAGACAGCAATTATTAAAAATGATGTAGTTTATAAACAAAAATCGTAAGCCATGTAAAGTCATGTGTTTAATATTATGGGAGACTTAATCCAGAAAGAAATTAAAAAATACGCTAAAATCGAGCCACAATGTTGTTTGTTTATATGATGACTAATTAATTATCTTCAATTTGTATTTTTATCACCCTGCTTTTAACATTTGATGCTAGTTTAAACTCCATTACATCTAATTTATTTTTTCTTAATTTATTAGCTGAAGAGACAACGCCATCTTGTAAAGATTAGCAGATTTCATCTAAATTTATCAAATTTGAACTTTGGATGTTTGTTTTGATGTTTGTATCTTTGGA
>JAOPUB010036159.1:0-10447 GCA_027564055.1 Neptis clinioides
GATATAATTTCGACTTACCATTTGCCTTCTTTATTTTTGACAATCGGCATCGGTTCCACAGCGATATTTCCAAAATTCCTTTAATTTAAGTGGCATGTAAATGTGGCCTTATCACTGAAAGTGATTTCTTCCAGACAACCTTGTCGTGAGAATCCTTACCAAACAAAAATATAGGTGGTTCGCAAAACAGTATTTAACAAGTATTTACTCCATATAATATAAACATATAAATAACATTATATACGAGGTTAAAATTATATATATGCACATCATATACACTACATTTATAGCTATATAATATATTTATTATATTTATATATATGTAATATATTTAATAAATATTAAAATAATATTAATTAAAGGTAATAGATTTAGTATAATAAATAAAGAAAAAATATAACTGTATTGTAACAATTTTTTTGTATAGCTCTTGACAAATGTTAACTTTATTTTTGTATCAAAATAAATAAAAATAAATCGATTTAGTAACTCACTTTCCCATATAAAATTTGTCCTGCGTCTCATACTCTTTAATAATATCTCCGACTGGACGACGACGTTTCTTAGCTCTTTTTATTTCTTCGGTGCTTTCTGCTTGAACTGGTGGCTTTGGTTTCTGAAATTCTATTAAAATTATTAAGAACTAGTCGACCCGCCCCGACTTTGCTCGCAATTTACGGCGTATAACACGTAGATTAATAAAAGAAAACATGTAATTCTCTATCATCACCATTATCACAACCCTTCGATGGCCCACTGCTAAACCAGGTCTCCTCTACAGAATGGGAAGGGGGGTTAGGCCATACTCCACGACGCTGGCATAGTGCGGGTTCACAGACTTCACACACCTTTGAGAACCTTAGGAGGATCTCAGGAGTGCAGGTTTCCTCACGATGTTTTTCTACACCCTTATAGCAAGTGATATTTAATTTCTTAAAACACACATAGCTCAGAAAAGCCAGCGGTGCCCGAGTGTGGGATCGAACACGGATATCCCGAGTACAACATCATGTCTTAACCACTGGGCTATCGCTGCACTTCTCTAAATATTGTTGAATAATTAAAACATTTAGTCTCTACATATTTCATCATTATCCCGCAGGAACTTGTCCGGGATAAAAAGTAGCCTATATGTTGTTGTGTGACTGAGTAGCAAACATCCAAATTCAAACATCTAAACATACAAAGTTTCACATTTATAATATAAGTAATATATATAATAGAATATAAGACAAAGTTGGGTTAATTACTGAATAGTGACGTAATTTATAACTCAAGAACTGCTAGACCAATTTTGATGAAATTTAATTCAGATATAGACTAAGAGGTTAGGAAATGACATATGCATACATTTTGTTTTGAAAAAAAAAACATGAAGGAAATGAAGTAGAGGATGAAATTCTGTATGGATCATAATAAATGTGTAGACAAATATACATACAAGCAAAGCCAGGATCAAGTAACATATTGGTTAAACCATTAAATTCATCTTGTTTAAATTGCTCTTACCTGGACAGCCATCGTTTTTCCAAGTATTCCAATGCTCTTCCCTTTTAAGTATACTTTTAACACATTCTGCAAAACGCTTTCCATCTGGAGGAGTCTCAGCTAACAATTTATATACTAATATTGAAGTTTCCTTTACCCAATCTAATTGTTCTGTTTTTAGTTCTTGAGATTCCCTGTAAGAAAAAAAATTAAATTGAAAAAGCTTTTTCGTTCTAGCCTTACAATACCATTTCAAATAATACACGTATTATACGACTCACGCGATTTTATCCGCTCCATTCCTATGGGTCGTAGCGTGAATGTTATATAGTCTATAAATATTCCTCGATAAATGGAGTATCCAACATAAAAACAATTTTTCTATTCATATCAGTAATTTCTGAGATTAGCGCGTTCACACAAACAAACTCTTCAGTGTTATAATATTAGTATAGATTTCAAATAATACACATATTATAAATATGCATTAAGATTTACTGCCGGCCATATTGGATTTAGATTTTTATTTATATATTTTTAAGGTGAATTATGACTTACATTTTAAATTTAACTGTAGAAGTTAAATATTGAAACAAAATTAAAAACTGTATTAACACACATCTTCTGAAATTAGAGTCTGATAGTTGAAGTTCTAGAAGCTTCTGATTTGTCAGGAATTTGGCAAAGTAGTGTTGCTCCTTACTTTCCTGCATCTCAATATCTGTGTTGACAGCTTTTAATCTATTCAGCTTAGATTTCTGTAGTTCTACTGCTTCTAACTTATATGATGAAAATGCTGACAAAACACTACCTGAATGCTAAAATTAAAAAAAATTAAAAATACGAATACAAATCTTCTTCTTATATATAAATATCACTTCCTTTACATTAGTCTCGCTAAAACTCGAGAATGGCTGGACAGATTTGGTCAATTTTGAACTTAAAATATTCCTGTGAGTCCAGGGAAACTCTAAAAGGTGAGATATGCTAAATCGGTTTTGATAAAACTTTTTATAGTAGTACACCTCAGCGAAGCAAGGAAGGGTCAACTAGTTCTTTATAATTAAAAATGAAATACTGTTCATTAGTCTCGCTAAAACTGGAGAACAACTGGACAGATTTGATTAATTTTAGTATTAAAATATTTGTCTGAATACAGGCAAGGTTTAAAAGGTGAAAAATGCTAAATCAATATTGATAAAACTATTAACAGTAGTCTATTACACCTCAGTGAAGGAAGTATAAGTCCTGGTATTTGTATGCTAACCTGCAGAATTGAATCACTGCATACAAAATAACATCTCCTCGGTTGACAGTACAGAATTAATTCTAGTGTACTTATATAAAATGTATTAATATTTTAGTAGGTAATAGAGTCTTCCATACTCGACACTTCACTATTACTTACTATAGATTTAAACTGTCCCTGTTTGCCCAGCATGTGACTTTATATATGGTGATAGAATAACTATTTTCATAAATCATCCTTAATGATATTTGAAATTACATCTAATTTGTATGTTTATATCAAAATGATGTAGGTGTGTGTTAGTAATAAATAAACAGAATAACTTACTGCAACAAATGTTTTCCACTGTATTTTATTATAGCAAGTATTAGGACTTCTGAAAAAGTCTTGCAAACTCCAAAACCTACAGTATAAATTATAGTCTATGGTCAGTTTGTTCTTATCATCTTCTATCACTACTTCTTCATCCAAGGAATCTTTCAATGTACTTGAATTATCACCTCCAAATTCGGTAATATTTTCAAGATTGAATTCCGAAACAATATTGAGTCCTGACCTCTCAGAAAATGGAAAAAACTTTGCCAAGAACAACAAAATGCGACCACAGAATACTGTATTTTGAGATCGTGATAATCTTCTCAATAAATCATTGCACATTCTTAATAGATTATTCTTACAAGCCACAAAGAAGAGTTCTTCTCGCCATATATTTACACCATTTTCGACATAAGTAAACATTTTTTCGCATTTATTTAATGTCAGAGCATCAAATATATCACCAAGGAGGACAACTGGCATTGTCGGTGTTACCATCTGTCTTCTACAGGACTCTACACAAAAGGAGATGTAACTTTCCAAAGTGTCTGGATCCTCAACAAGCAATTCAAGAAGCTTATCTCTGTACGCCTGGTCCATGGCCGCTTTCCGATCTGATTCGTTAACATTTTTGGAAAATCCATCCAGTAAATCAATATTATTGGTCGCGAAAGCTTTTGATAGGATATCCTGAAATAAATAGGTATTTAGTTTTAACTAGCCGACCTAGCATTTGTATTATGTCTTCGTGGAACTCAATTTTATTATAAAATTAAATAGCCTAAGTTCATTCTAATAACATCAGCTGCCAATGAAACTTTTACAGATTAACCGGAACAAACAGACAAAAAATTTAATGTTGTTGATCTAGTTATTATTATAATACTCGATTATTTAATTATTACAAACAGGCACTCCAATTTTATTTATTTGATAAATTATATAGTTGTAATCAAATAAATAAGGTTAGGAAGTTTAGACGCACCTTATACTTAATCCGTAACTCGTCAAAACCAATTTTCTCTGCCATTTTGGTTATATTAAATTTTGTAACATTTATAAATATTATAACTTATTTGTATATCTTATAATATTGTTTTTAGAATTAATCAAAACATTGCTTTGGAGTTAAAACCATAGACTTATTTCTGTTTGTCTGCAGCAAAGACAACTCAAGAGACAAATAGAGCATAGAGTACAAAGAATTAAGAATTTGGTACGGATTATTTATTCATAAAATATCTATACACCTTTTTTTTGTTGACGCAGGGAATCTTTCAAAGATACCCGTCTTTCGGAGGTGGGGAGCCGGGCTATGAAGGATTTGTACCCACTAAAACCCCTACGGATTCCGTTCTCGACATAATGATAAATGGCAAGAAATTGGTAGGACGGCATTCGCTGTTCTACACATATGTCGTGCTCCGCTCATGGTTTGTGGAGATCTTCTCAAAGGAGCAAAAGGTGGCCTATACTCTAAATGCCTAGGCAGCACGAGATAACGTTGCCGTCCTCTACGGGGTCAGTAACAAGGTACGATTCGCCCCCACTCAACGCATCCACGAGTTGGGAGACCTCCTATTTCTTATGCCCTCGACGTAAGGGCTGGAGGGTTGTTTCGACTGACAGCGCCAGTACGACGCCGACATCTCCGGCGAGCAGATTTAGCCCTTTCCAGATCCCGCTCAGCCTTTCTTCTTGATATGATAACGATCTCGCAAAAGGAGACTACAGCACTCCAGTTTTACAGGCTACAAGCGGCAAATATGTAAATCCGCCAGTGATTAATTTGCAAAGCAAAGCAGAAGTTATTTTCCAGTTTTCTATTGATATACGCTTGATACCTGATGTTACCAACCAACATCCAACAAAAACCTTAGTTGAATGAAATATTTCATAAAATGGGCATCTTGTTGAGGATATAGAACCTCATTTTTAATTTAAAAAGAATATGTGTTCATATTATTTGAATTATATTAATTCTTTTTTTCTTACGTTATTGTCATGTTCTAGTTATTAAAATAGACTTTACTTTATGTAAAGTCTATTTTTATTCTTTTATTTGCTATTTTTATTTCTGCGCGTCTATCGGCGATATACGCAAAATAGGTTAAATTTTTAATACAATCATTAAAAATCACTTCGAAATAAAAGCCAAAATTCAAAATATTTTATAAGTAATTTTTTTTAAATCTTATTAAATTTTTATTACAAATCTCATAAAATGTAATTTATGCGTTTTGAATTATAAAATAATAAAAGTCATAAAAACAAATTTTTGTTTTATATGAACCGAAGTTCAGTCTTAATGTTGTATATTTTTCTTATTCACTAAAATTTGTATCTTACACTAATCACAATTAAAATAAATTAACTGTTACTGAATTCATGAAACTGAAATCATGAAACAGATTAAAAGAGCTAAAATTGGGCCTCAATCGTCGTTATATACTACACAGATTATGTACAAGTAAATTTGCAATTTTAATTTTTTTTTGACATTGACAACTGATAGAGATAGTCGACAGATATACATAACAATTGATGTTTTCAGTTTTCTTGTATGTGGCGTCTTGTGTATTTATCTTTGTTTTAAATTAATGATTAACCACAATATTGCATTTATTTAGTGCATTTAATTTAACGTATAATTTTAATGTTTAGGTGTAACTGTGAATAGTATTAAGAAAATTAGTGTTTGATACATTTTCTAATAGTAAAATGGATAGAAATAATATGAGGTAAGATGCTTTGTTGTACTATCGTTTCACTTGAGATCCTTTCACATCATTTCAATATAAAAGAGAAGCGCATTTGTCACTATTAATTAAAAAAAATACATAAAGCGGTGATCGACCTAATTTAACTATTACTCTCTAATGCAATATCGAGCGATTCCTAAATTAGATCAAAAGTTATAGAAATGTTCTATTCTCGTAAGCGCTGCTTGTTTTCACCCTAATAAGTATAATCCGCTGTATGTAAAGTACACGTGATGTTTTTTATTTATATTGTTATCAATTGTTATCTCAGTAATGGACACTAACAATGTTCGGACGAAGTTGTGTCGTATGTAAATATTAAAGCGTGTAGTTAAAAATTATAGGATTAATCAATCGACTACAGAATTGGATGATGTCTTAAAAAAAACTACACAAAAATCCATAATAGTATTATGTCTATCTACTAAAGAGAACTTAAACCATTTAATTAATTTATTTAAACTTAAACCATTTAAACCACAATTACAAAGCTATTTTAATTAATACAAAATATTCCTAATACATACTTAATACATCATTAATATGAATATGTTACAGCCAAAGTAGAAATAGATTCCTGTTTCAAATTTTGTTTATAGAAAATTCAAATTTGTAATCTATTTTCCTATATTGAGTTATGGATAAACATAATACACATTAGCAAAGAAGGTGGGTCGGCTAGTAATAAACAATTTGATATGTATTCATTGTTTAAAACTTTTCCAAGATATCAGCAACTTAAGCAATATTCTCACACAATTAATCTAATATTTTGTTCATATTGCTCAATACCAATATATTGCTTCATACTACTTTATTCTATATCTTATCAACAAGCTAGAATTATTCATTACAAGCCCACCTGTCCTTGCTTGGCTGAGGTATATTATGTTTTTCTATTTTGTAACTCAACTATTTCTTTTTCTAACTTTAAAGTAGCCAACACCACAGTTACTATCTGTGAATAAAGGTCCCATTCAAATCAGACCAACCATTTCAAACATTAGCCAGAACAAAAATACATAACAAAAAAAAATAAAAATGTTATTTATTTAATATTACAAACAGACATTTCAATTTTAGTTATATGTATTGATTAATTGCTATGAATTGTTGAATAAAATTTTTCTGCTGTTAAAATATTTGTTATTTTTATTATGACAGATATATTATTTTATTAAATGGGATAATGTGGTGGATGGGTTATACCTACATTGATAAAAGTTTTGTGTATTTTGGCATTGTAAACCATATCATGAATATAAGGAAAATATTATGAGATTTTGTTGTGCTTAAAGTAATTGTAATGTGTTTCTAATGAAGCCTTTTGAACATCTAATGTTGGATTATGGAGTAAATCAAAAATGGTGATGAGGGCACTCTTAATGTTAATCTCTAAAGCTAAATCTTAGCCAAATGATTTTTTATTATCTTGAAATATATGTTCATCAAAAGACAAAAAAACATTAGTAAAAAAAGTAAGAAGTAATAGCACAATAGTTGTTTAAATTCATTTTCTATCATCTCTAAGATTACTTACTAAATACTTGTACAAATCACCACATAGTATAAAGCAAAGTTGCTTTTAGTATCTGTCCATCCCTATGTAAGCTTAGATCTTCAAAACTTTACAATGAATAATGAATTAGAATGATTCAGGAGGTAGGTTTATATGTACTTATTTTGGTAGAGAAACTATGTGAAGCTGGTGCGGGTCGCTAGTACATTTAAATAGTATCTAAGTAGCAAGACAAGGCGAAGGTGGGTGGGCTGGTTCAAATATATCCTTAGAATTTTATATTTCTTTAAGTTCAATAACATATGTTAGAGTTTAGGTTAGTTACAGTTAACAGGAAAACCATTTATATTTGTGGGATTGGGAAAAGAATATTTAGATTTATATTTACCTAATAGTAAGTAAGGCTGCATAAAAGAGATTGTATATGGTTGATTTAAATAGCTGGAAATTAGATGTTATGTCGGCACTTTAGTTACGTTAGGATAATATTTAATACCATTTGGGACTCACACAACAACTTTTGGGGTCCTGTAATTGTCCAGCGAGTCCATTTACTATTATTCTCACTAGTAAAAGGGTGCTCCTATCACTAATTTGTTCCTTTAAAATCCCTTGTTTTGTGTATCTAATTATATATTTAATATATTCCAATGAGTGCTCTTTAAGTATAAGTTGTCTCAAGTGTTGTTATTGGAAGGTCAGTTGCAAGATTTGATCCAAATACACAAACAAACAGTCCAAGAGAAGTCACAGATAATAAAGTGATAATATTCGATGATTACCTGTAAATAGGCGTGCCTAAATCTTCTCTATACCACAGTACCAGTAGGACCGCATCATCTTCATCTTGAGTGGCGACGTCACATGGCAGGTAGACTGGCTCACCCGCCACCGCCACCACTTGCGTCATTGGTGCTGTAAACAAACAAGAAGTTATAGAAAACAATTCATCTATTGCATAGATCCACAGATTTAGTTGACTAGTAGACCACTTGGCTGTAGTTCTACCCAACTTCGCTTGTAAATAGATACCTTCATATTAACAATTTTAAAGGCAGCAAAATTCTAAAATATTTTTTCTGATAATGATCCTTCTCATCTACATGGAGGTCTACATAGATTGAAGGTCGATAAAGACGACTTTAGAGATTATTCCTTTACATATTTAGCTCATATGACTTCAACGCTAGACTTCTATTTTATTTTAAAAGGCAAAGTTTCCAAGGACGATAGTTACCGGTTATTATCATGTGGACCTCCAACTATTAGAGAATATTTTTAATATATCTTCCATGCCGTCTTCAATTTGAATTTTAAGTATTTGAATAGAATATCTTCTCTCTATCATCAAAGTGTAAGAATAATTAATCCGCCATTTTTGAGAGAAGGCCATATTGGATTTAGAAGATAACTTAGCTAACCATACATTACTTTGATATTTAATCTTCTGTTCAGTTGAAAAGGAGTATCCGATCGATGTGATTTTTTGCATAGTTTTTTTTATTTGTGGAGCTGATATAGGCTATTATTTATCCAAAAAAACCACACAGAATATTTGTGTATTTTCTGTAGTAGTAATATTCGAAAGATATTAAATCTAGCAACTGAACTATGTAGCTTAAAACGGCCAATAACTCTCAAGACCATTACCAATGAAGACTGTATCGTAAAATATACTGAGGCTGGAGCGTTCGACGTTAGAAAATTAATAGCATTTCCTGTGAGTCGAGTCCGAGCTAGAAGGAAATGTCGAACTGTTACACTGTTACTGCTACAAATGAAACAAACCTTGCTTTGTTATTCATGGTTCTTGATCTACAGATTTTACTAACATTATTAGGGGTTAGTTACTATATCACCCGAAAACAGTTCAATAAATAAATAGGCTACTTTTCGCATTGTGGATTTAAATCAAATTTCCATCAGGTCCCCTTAAAATGATGCAACTATACTTTTGATTCTGGAATTAGAATTTCAATCCTGGAGTGTCAGTTTTAAATAACTCTGAACCCAATTCAAAAACTACTTCATGGTTTTGGAAATAAGATATTTCTGCCCAAATACACGCATAGCCGATATGCGCTTCTTCGTTAAAAATACTGATTTACTAATAATCCAATATGGCAGATCGACCGATAAAGATACAAAGGTACAAAAGGCGGGCCAAAATAAATCAAGTCCTCAATTTTCAAAACCCCCGTTTCATTATGTTAACACTTTTATTATTATATGCTGTAGCTTTTTTAGAAATTTCAATGTACATTTGTAATATTACTGAAATTATATTTTGAACTTTTCAGAATACATTTGTCGGCAAACAAGAGAAGTAATGGCAACCGGGCAGTAACGAGGAAATCCGGTATCGCGTCGGACCCGTAGTTATTTTTAACCAACTGTTTTGGAATTTGGAGTACGTTTTCGTATATATTATTATTTCAAAATATATTAATGAACAAAAAAAAATATTATTATAAAAAATTCTTAAGCCTAAATTCGGACTTCTTTTTATTCGAAGCAAACCCGTTGATCAACTCAACGGAATTTACAGAATATTGAAAAATAACTAGTTTGCCATCTTGTTTGGTCCACCACATTGGATTAAAAGTTATTTAATTTTTTTGTATTCTTAGCAAAAGTCTAAGCAACCCCTTTAAAGTAATTTAATTTTTTTTTAGTCTCATTAGTAAACTATTGCATCTGATACCTATATTATCTCCTTACACAAAAATAACGAATTCGCCATTTTGAACCGTCCGCTATGTTGGATCAAGAGTAAAATCATTTGATATTTTTTATGTTCTTTTCAGCAAACCTTTTTATCTGTTTCCCATTTTATGTTCTTACACAAGAAACATCTTGTGGGTCATCTTTGGTTGTCTACTATGTTGAATTTAGTGTAAATTCATACAAAAAAAAAATTAATTAGCCATTTTGGACCGTCCGCCATGTTGGATCAAGAGTAAAATCATTTTATATTTTTTATGTTCTTCTCAGTAAACCTTTTTATCGAAGTATGGCAACACTGAACCACCTATACCACGCGGGAATAGTGTAGCTTTCTATCAGAGAAAGAATTTTTGAAATTGGTGCAGTAGGAACGAAATGGCGATGACT
>JAOPUB010036178.1:0-10444 GCA_027564055.1 Neptis clinioides
GACACAAAATCGATATTCATTCAAGCCAAATGTAGAATGTTTATAGTACTGGCAACACATACTCAAAAAAGGTAAAACTATATTTTGATACAAAATCGATATTCATTCAAGCGTCAGGTAGAATGTTTATAGTACTGGCAGCACATACTCAAAAAAGGTAAAATTATATTTAGATACAAAGTCGATATTCATTCAAGCGTCAGGTGGAATGATGAAAGACGAAACTTTATATTTTTTTAAACTTTACTGAACTTTGTTTATCACAATGTTTTTATATGTATATTCAGGTTCAATATTTTTATTGAATTTTGAAGAAATTTCCCTCAATCAACAGAGACGTAATTTTGCAAACGTGATATAATTTGTAATCCAATATGGCGAATGTCCTGAGACGGCGAACTAGTTATTTTTGACGCAAACCCACGATATGGGTTACAAATGAAAAGAACAACTAAGAATAATATGATTATCATAACTATTAAGAAATTTCAAGCAACTCTGGCAACACAATAGTAGATATATTCGTCATATTGTTATATTTGTCATTGCATCTATCGTTAAATAAATAACAGCACACAAAACCTATATTATATTTAAATGACACCTCAAACTATGATATTCTGTGTAGGTACAAGTTTGTAAAGTTATTTCTCGTTGATTAAGTAGTACTAGACGAAACTTAATAGGTACGGTAGCTTGATTAAACATTGTCAGTGTCTGTCTCGGGTTAATTTAAATTTAGTTTCGCTTAAGTTTTTACAAAGTTCTAGTAATTTTAACGAAATAAATGAAATTCAATTGCAAATTAAGCTTCTCTGTATATAATATTTGTATTTCTTTACCATTAGAGTTATCATTGATCAAGATCATATGCCAATAACTATGGTAACATGTTCTCCATCTAGAAACTTCTAAGGAATTCTGATCTTATCCGGTCTATGGCCTTCTTCGGTACCTTGACTGATTTGCAGATGACGACTATTATTATGGATCATAAATTAACAGTGGACATTAATCTATTTCTACAACAATTCTTGAGTTAGAAATGTTAACTTTGTTGCAGTCCATGCCGTTAGCCATTAATTCCATAGAGTAAATATTGACAGAAATGTATAGGCAGTCAGTCTTCAGTTAGAGAACTATTTAATTCAGCATTAAAAATTCAAATTAACTTTTTATGATAAGTAGAAGAAATATTTTTTATCGAACTGACTAACGAAATCCAATTTTATTTAGGCACTCGAAATTTATATCGTATTTGCTTAATAACTATTACGTACAAAAACAGGGCGCGGTGTGCAGATTTCATAAAGCGCGAGGTTAATGGGAAAGTCGAGTGCTGTTCCGGACAATCAATAGCAATAACTGGTAGGCAATGCTTGTAGTATGAACGAATCGTTTATAGTAAAATATTCACTTTCACATCACACACGTGGGTTAAAATTTAAGATGTAATTCGAGGAAAGTGAGAGGCTTCACTTTTTCTTTACTCAATGTGTTTGAACGAGCGGGCCTTTAATACTACCTGAGTACGCAAATCGGATATCCGATAGTTCCCTTCGGCAATCGAAAACCCATTTACCTGGAAAGATACATAAAGTACGTTGTTAATGGCCATACGTAAAGTCTCATATTGAAATATATGACACATACATTATTTCTATACTAATAGATAAGCTTAAAAGTTATATATAAAATTATCTTATACTACTTATACTTACTGTAGAACCTGTCCCGGCTTCCCTACATGTACGTGACGAAATATCATACAAATTTCGTCCCCTATTTGAATCCCTTCAAGCCTTGTGTCAAATATGGGTATATGTCATGTACCAAGCTCTTATCTCTCTCTGTACTAAATTTCATCAATACCGGTCCACCAGTTCTTGATTTATAAATAGTGTAACAAATCTGTCTTTGGTTTTTTCTATATCTAGATACATCAGTTAATGTTCTAAGTAATTATTAAAAATGATTCAAAATTAATAATACGATTTCTTGCATAGCGTATGCTATTCTAAATAATAAAGAAAAGTAGGCCAGCGTTAATAATATTCATGCTAGTTGATCACAGAATTGCGGAAGCTAGTTATAAACTCTGGATGATGATGCCACGACTACGATAAGAGAAAGATTGTATAAACAGTTAATTACCTCTTTTAAGAAATAATTTATAATATATAATCATAGATTACCATACTGGGTCACTTTCTTACATAAACGATATTACAAGTAACCGGAAAGTAAATAAATTTTTGAGAATTATAACATTGAAATAATAAATTTTATTTGTGTATTCTTTTCGTCTCAATAATACAAGAAGATTCAAAGAGTTTTAACCCATCTCATAATATTTTTTTTTACATTTATTATGATAAAAAAATTACTGTGGCATTACCTGATTTTTTCAATTATTTTGTTTTCGTAAAACATAGAACAATACTAAATCAACTTTTGTCTAATATAAAAGTTGCTATTTTTATTTCATAATTTACCGAACTACTTATAAATTAAAAACTACATTAAAATTTGATTTATCAACAATGTACTCCCGTACAACCGTAGACTTGCTTTTTATGCATTACACAAAGTATTGTTGAAATTACCTTTAGAGGACTATGTAATCGAAATTGGTTTTGAAAACATTAAAAAATTTATTAAAAAATCATAATTTACATCAATACAAACTTTTTATCTGGTAAACAGGGGGTATTAGAACAAACTCTGTTCGGATCTAACGTAGAACATTCACAAAAAGTAAAGATAATTGGAACCGCTTTCAATCTCTATTTGCGAATCATTTGCGATTGTGATGCGTTGGAAAGTTAGCACCCGTGCCGTACGTGCTTTGATCCATTAAAACTGACACATACCCCATACTACGTGATGGCCACACGGACACACAAACGTATGGACACACGGACACCTTTTACGGACCGCCTCATTGTCAGTGTCACTCGTTCGTTGACTGTTTTACAGTTACAGCCTTTTTCAATCCCCACCACGTAAGGTGACCGACGCGTCTTCCATATTCATATAAATTTCGAAGTGAAAGAGTTTTGCCGCGAATGGATGGAAATGTAAATTTAATGTTGAGAAATTTTGATGGCTAGACTTCAAGTTTTATCGGAAACAAATCGTTTAACGACGCACAGAATCTAATTTATCTTGAGATCGAGAAGCTTAACGTACTTATCGAGTAATTACATTGGAAGCCAACGTCGAAATAAATAGGTGTTTCCGTGGTTACAAGAGATAATATATGGGTTTAAGAGAATTATTGCTAAATTCCAAACTATGACTTACAGGAAACCAATTATTTTTTAATAAAAAACACTATTTATAAAATTGCAAAACTTTAAACTAAGTTTGTAGAAGATACAAAGTAGATTTTATAGTTTATATATTAATAATAGTATTTTTCCATAGTATTAGTATCAAGAAAGAAGGTCGATGTTAACAGACTTGTACACTTTATGTAAAAAATCTTGTTAGAAAATGGGAAGTCAACAGACGACAACTGGTTTTGTAAGTTTGCTTTTAGCATAAAATATTTTACACGTCATGGTTAATTTTTTACAAATTATTTTCTATTGATTAAAATTGATATTAATGAGCGGAAATAAAAATTATTAATTTACAAGCTGTACTTACAAATTAATAACTTTCATCGCTCATAAAATATCATTTAGAGTGATATAAATGAAAAATAGAAGCTGTTACTAGCATTTTTAAAAGAGAAAGTTTTGCGAATATGATAAAGTTCATTGTCATGGTTAGCCTGTACTTGAAACACAAAAACTCATTTCCATACGTGCAGAGAGAATTTTCAGGTCAAATACCTAACGTTTTAAATGCTTATATTTGTGTAAGAATTTCTATTTCATCGTAAGATTATGATATTTTACATACAGAAATTATAAATCCTTATTTTTTATTATATATGCTTTTTAAGAAACATAATAAAATATTATAAAAAGGAAAAAATCAAAACTGGTTTTTGTAATATCTATAGCAACTAAAACATTTGTTTTTAGATCTTCTACGCTCAATTGGTCATTTCATCTCGTTCAGGAAAATGAATGCAATTTTCAATGCTGTCTATATGCAAGTTCAATTTAAAATCTGAACTTTATTTATCAATATCAGGAAAACGAATTATTTAAGTTCCGTTTACATGTGGACAGGGAGAAAAGTTATGACTAAAACTTTTTTGTGTCTAAAATAAATACTTGTGGACGTTGAAAAAGTGGCAAAAAACGATCAAATTAGGAACGTCATTTATGGTATGCCACTTCCTCTTTCACGTAAAAGGATAACATGTGCAAGGCGACTATAAGGCTTCCTTTATATAGCAGGTGATACTATTATTAGTACTATATTCCGTTCGTTGAACCAACACCGTTACTTACGCATTTAGTTGCTGGAAAACATGACACTAATAACAATTGGCTAATCTGTTACAAACGAAAGAAATAGGTTGGTGCTAACGGATTATTTATCTTCATGTTTAGTGAAATTATGATGTCGAATAACGTCTGTCGTGTCACAGACTTAATAAATGTGTAACGGTTAAATATATTTCATGGAACCACCAAACAAATTCATATTAACATTGTAAATGCGAAAGTCTTGTTTGGTTTGGTTTGTTTGGTTGTGGTTGTGTTGGTAAATTGTAAGGATTGTCCTTTCACGCTTTAACGAAGCAACGGATTGAATTTTAGCAAAGGTTGTGTTGTTTGAAAAGTAACTGTTTTAACTAAGAAAACTTTATTTGTTTTTAAGAAACCTCTCTACCAATAGCCGAATGTAAGAATGAATGGTCCAAACGTTTTATTACAATTGGTTTATGAGGGAAGTATTAAGAACAAAACAGTGGGCTAGATTGTAACAAGGTTTTAAGATACTAAAAAATAGTGTAATAGTTTTAACAGATCTCCAACATTTTTATGATTATTTAAGAATAAATTTTGACTTTGATTATATAATTTTATCATAATCCTCTCGGCATTTAAATTTAAAGTCACACCTTTACGTAATCCATTAGTGTTAATTATTGTTTAAATAAGTGTAGCGTATTATGATTTGGGGAATATATTAAACTCTCTATAAAATATTATATTCTATGCGATTCGATGCAGTCGTTATAAAGTTATGGTCTTACAAACATAAAGGCTATTCATTTTTATTTATATATATAATACTCTAAATGCAATGATAATGAAAATAAAGATAGTTATTACAAATAAATTGGAAACCTTTTGTATTGGTTTACACAGAAAATGTAATATAGGAAGAGTATAGTAACAAGTTGTCTGCAGTAAGAAGCTTAGCTATCGATGCCCAGTTACTGCAGCCTCTCGTTCCAATTTTAGAGAATATATTTTTTATAAAATTCATTTTTATTGTACTCTCCAAGCTTTTGTATATTTGGTATTTTTACAGTATTTTTTATATCGGAAAATCTATCTCAACTTTATTAGAAACAAAATATACAAAGGAAGTATGATTTTTGTGTTTTTTAAGTCTGCAGAGGTAAAACTTTTAATATTGTTCTAAATATTAAAATATTACTTACTAAAATGTAAGAGAATATGTCTGATGAAATTTCGTTTTTACATACTATCTCTGAATACCGAACTCTTCACTTAATATTTAAATATAAAAAAGGGTTGCTTGTAATTATTTGTAAGCTCCATAAGTGCCTAGTTTTTTACACAAAAGTTTTAAGATCTTTTATTATCTATGTTGGTTAAGCATCCATTAGATGGCGCCATGTAGACAGATTAAACATTTTAAACAGTCTTTGAGTATCTTTTTAAACTATTAGTTCAGAACCGGCGACGATCAGACCTTTGTTATTTTATAAAACTTTAAAGATTCACTTGTACGCCCCTAATAAAAAGTTACACCACAAATTTCTTAAAGTGAATAGTTTAGTTTATATATAAAACATTTGATTCGAAATAATATTATCACATCTTCCATTGTGAGACACCTAGTACCGTACAGATACCGATCGAGATAGATATAGATAGAATGTATAAATTATAACTTACGTTACAGTACAGAAGCTGAATTTTTACAGGTTATTTATTTCAGGAACTGTCAAAAAATGTTTTCGCAGTAATTAGACCATTTCGATGGTTCTTATGGATGGTTATACCTATCTTTATCTCTGCAATTCCTATTAGATTACTTTCAGAAATGTACACGATACAAACCATGATGCTAACATCCGCGTTATTCTAACGTTCACGTAAGCGTTTTTCCACTTATTTTCCGGCTGTTCAAGTACTGCGGAATTGAATTTTTATGGTAAAAGTGAAAACGTCACCACAGCGGCAGGTTGAATGACACTAAACGTTTCCGATGTTATGGCACGGTTTCCTCGTGTATCTCGGTAAGGGAAATATTAAGCATTTGGGACCGGGTGTATTTTGATAAGAAAATATTTTAAAAGGTTAGCTCTTTCAAGATTTTAACCATATATTTAGTGTGAGTAGGCCACTTACACAGCAAAGTCGATAATACTCAAATCTCTCACTACGATTGTAAGTGGTTTGTCGAGTGAATTTAGAGAGTTGACCTACGTATTAAAAAAAAAAACAGAAATCGTTTTATCAACATTTTTGCTTCAAACCTTTATTTTAAACTAGTCGTCGCCTTCGTGCGGTTGCTATTTACTGACCAATACTTAGAATGATCAAAAAGCCTTTAATTTTCAGTATACTGTTACCAATAAAAATAGGTGTCTCCGACAGTTAACATATTTTTATCCCACAAGAACTCTGGATTTTAGCGTGATAAAAAGTACGTGTTAATCCAGGTCAAAATAAAGTGACTGTATGCCAAATTTCGTTAAAATTTGTTCAGCCATTTATACATTTATGATATTAGAAATATTTTCAACTGACTTCAAAAATATAAAAGAATTTCAAAGTATTTGAATGTTACTTAGTAAGCATTTTTTAATAGAAAGATGGTTATTGTATAATTACTATCTGCGAAGGAATATGTATTAGGTCGTTAGATATACGAGTGATTTTATAGGCGGAATGCTAATTTAATATACCTTATTAATTATTAGTGAATTGTACGAGTAAATGTTATGATGACTCATCACGGTCAGCGTTTACTCATGATATTGGAATTTATGTCAGACTCGTGATTGTAGTAATATCAATAAAAAACAACATATAGCCTGAGGCTTCATAACTATAATATGAGATAAAATTTGAAATCGTAAATTTGGTGTAAATGCCAATCTTTCTAGTACACGATCGTTATTTTATCATAACAGGCAAATACGTCCTGATTGGACGTTACGTAGTTTTTTTAATTTACCTGCTTTTGGGTTTGTATGAGTCATCTAAGAAATATTCAAAATCCTTGAATGACTAAGATACAAATATTTATTTTATTCGATATTATTATTATTATTTATATATATATATATATAACTTAGGTATGTGTCCAGATTAATTCGGTGTGTCATTTACTGACTTTTCGCTATTTTATGAAAATTTTATTCCATGTGCTTTGTTACCTATTCTCCCTATTGATATGAAAAATCAATAAGTCACTGATAGAGAAGAAGAGAAGAACTATCAAATAATATCTCAAACCAGTAATAAAATTAACATTTAGATTTTATACGAAAATTATGTATATAGGCTCCTAAAACATATTTTCGTAAAAATGTATGTAGGAACGTGTTATGATAAGACCTTGTCTATGAGAATAAAACAACAGACAATTATTATTTGTTATACGTAGGTCGAATAAAGCTCGGGTACGTCAGAGGTTAAAATTCCATTCTGGAGGATGTAGGTATCTTAAACGTTTTGAAGGCAAACCTGTTTCGCATTTATTATCCGCTAAGCGCAACGGTCGATACAGCTGAACGCCAAGACGTTATTTTGATCTTTATTTCCTTGATGTTTTTTCAAGATTTTCTAGCTTCATAATTATTATAGGTTAAGCTTTTGTAGTTATAATTTAGTTAAATAATTTCTGTATATCTTTTAAGATGTATTGAGCATAACTTAGAAGTAAACATTGGTGATTTCTGAGTGCTGTTGTTATGGTAGTTAGGATTAAAATATTTTGATATTAATGTCAAAATTAGAAACAAGTAAATTAAATAAAACACATTAAATTTATTTTAACAAGTTCTATTGCATTGAGGGTATTTTAAGTAAAAATACATTGCAACTTGAGCGATGTTGTTAGACAAAAAGTTTGAATAGTCGAAATACCTCTCACTATTATGGTCTATTACTTGAATATTTCATAATAATCTGTAGATTTTTTATATATACAGTACCTTATTATATTTTCAGCAAGATGTCTATTTTCTACAGTTGTTTTATTAAGGCAATTAGCACTTCCGCCGGCTCCTTGTTTTGCCCAGCATGAATACGGTATTCATTAGGCGTCACAGAAAAAACAGTACATATTTAAAAGCACCGATGGACGAGCAGGGGAGTAGGGCGTTAATAAAAGCAACAGAAGAATGAGTAACAAAAAGGCCTTTCTAAAGTCCGCGGATGCAGCCTGAATGGGACTAACGAGACCGACGCCCAAAACGACTGTTCATGTTTTTGTGAAGCGAGAAATCTTTACTTTTACGTTTAGCACTTTTGTGTTTAATTTCGGTCGCTGTCGTCCACTAGCTTTGATTCTGAACAAAACTATTGTTCAGTACCTTCATTGTTTACTTTGTACAAATTATTTGTAGCCGGTTGACACTTGTCGCTTTGATTTTCGTAGCTTTAAAAGAAATTTTAGACCTTTGTTTTGAAATATATTTATAGACTATTTTAATGAGCATTCTTACGAGCATAATAATATATTCGCAATCATTAGTCATTCCTAATGATTATATTGTAAGTATTAAAATAAATATTAATGATCTAACTGCAGTGAGTCACGTCACCTTTATTTCTAGTATGTGGTTTATCTATGTTCATAATTGTACGTGGCTCTACAGTTTTTTTGCTAAATTTCGGTGTAATTCAGCTAGGCAAAAATATTTTAAAAAGTTTTTCCTAGCATCTGATTTAAAGAAAAGGTTTATATTTGAAGTGCGATTTGTAGCAATAGAATTGTAAAAACAGAATTCACTTTAATCTAAAAAACAGAGTTCATTAATTCATACACCGGTATCATTAAGGATAAGGACGATGTCGTAGTACAGGATATGTGTATAAATTAAACAATTTAAAATATCAAGTCTGTTGGTTTCGGAATGACTCAACCGGTATGGAAACATGCAGGCTCTCGGTAAAGAAAAGGTCAAGGTTGCTTAAAGATGCTGCCATATTTTTTTCTACATTTTTATTTCGCAATGTAGCAAAAAAGGTTCTTTATTGTAAATAGTAAATGTAGTCTTTGATATATTTTGTTTAACAGTCAAGTTTTATGTTGTTCGTCGTAATTAGATTTTAAGTATTAAATATTAAGTAAATATAAATTCCGTTTCGAGTATGAAACATTAAATTATTTCATATAATAGTTATTAATAATATTCACTATTTCACGATTACTGTTTCCAGAGTACGATACTATAATTTTTAAGGTATTACTGTAAAATAATAAGTTCCATTATGATTATAGCGTGTAATGAAACAGTAGAGGTTTTTTAAACACGACACGTCTTACGCTTAAGGTCAATCGTCATGGGTTCATGACATTATCGTATTTATGTTAATATAATAAAGGATAGAACTGAGGCAATTGTGACATTGTGACCTTTACGTGTGAGTTGTGGGCGAGAGTGACATGTAAGCTCTTCCTATTCATAGATCATTTCCATTGTTAGCTGGAGCCATCTGAAACCCACCTACTTAAATTACATATGAAAATGAGTAACTTACACTACTGACTACTGATAAATTAGATATATTTGTATGTTCTTATATTTCTAAACAACTGAAAACATCTCAAATTATTTAAAATGACCTCCAAATAATTTTATTTGAATCTGAGTTCTATTTTTTCAATATTTTTAGAGTGATATTTATAATCGTTATCGATTTTTTCGATAACGATTATAAAAGAACTTTGTGTGACTGAACTCTATCAATAACTATTAAATTTAAATTAAATCATACTGAAAATTTTCAAGATTCATTGTCAACTTAGTTATTCCACTAATATTTATGTTCCATAATATTTATAAGCATGTTCCTTTTTGATCTTCGTTTTGAGAAGACAGAGTAATGTTTTATTTTTCAAATATTTTTATTTAAAAAATTTGATGGTAAGAAAATCGAATAGTTTTGGGGAACGTTAGTTACCTAGAGATAAATTATAATAATTGCAATAACTTGCTCAGTATAATTTCTATAATATTAGTTAGGTACTGAAATACTACACCTTATCATTTATTTTATAAAGAAGAGGAAAACCTAAAGAAAATAGATCGATAACATCGTGA
>JAOPUB010036203.1:0-10442 GCA_027564055.1 Neptis clinioides
GCCTACTGACGCTGGCGGTGGAGCACACGTCGAGCTGCTCTATAAATAAACTTATATTTGTGATTCATCTCCACTGTATGTTAAATAATACCTGAGATATTTAGGTTTGTGTATTCTTAATAAATATTTAAACCTCAATTTCAAGTTCAAAATTTTTCTATACGTTTTCTATAGCGTTGGTGGTAACGCCGCACCGACCGATATCAAACTTTTGTAATTTCAGATTTGATGGGGAAATAATGATTCTACGTGATTTTTTTGTTAGAGATATCTTCAAAAGCAATCCTATTAAATTACCCCCAAATTTTAAAAACAATTTTTAAAACTTATAATTAAAAAAATAATTTTGATAAAAAAACACAATACGAGACTTATTTTATTAGTAAACTAGCCAACCCGCGCATTCATCCTATGGTCGTAGGGTAATATTATATACTCTAAAGCCTTTCTTGATAATTGGACTATCCAACACAAAAATAATTTTACAATTCGAAACAGTAGTTCCTGAGATTATCGCGTTCAAACAAACAAATAAACTTCAACTTTTTAATATAAGTATAGATAGCCGACCCGACTTAATTCACGTGATGCTCCGCTCCTATGAATCGTAGCGAGATGTTTTATAGCCTATAGCCTTCCTCTATAAATGGACAATCCATCACAAAAATAATTTTTCAAATCGAACCAGTAGTTCCTGAGATTATCGCGTTCAAACAAACAAACAAACTCTTCAGCTTTATAACATTAGTATATAATACGATTAAGATAATTTAAGCATCTATCATAGTGTTTTTTTTTAAAGATTACTAGCAGTTTGGACTACAAACTACTAGTATTCCTCTTCTCCCCTCCAAGTAAGCTGGAATGGCTTGTGTTAGGATTGGGCCACGCCAATAGTCCAGTGACTGGGATTTGAACTCACGACCTATCGATCGCGTCGTCGAGTTTTGAAGACTTTTTTGCTCATCTGTAGAACTGGTTTACCAAAAGATAGCCGTACTGAGAGACTCATTGTAGACGAGACCGTAATATGGTGAATACCCCAGAATTTGGAGCATCAACGCAAAGTTTTTACAGAATATATTTTGGAAATTCGCGTTTTAATCCCAGCTTTAGCCTTTTACCACCGGACTACTAGACGTCATGACGTCCACATATTAAAAGACACTCCTTCTGTTCGTACGAAGAGTTATGCTTCTTCTTTTTTAGTCCAAACGATTCAGCATAATTAGAATAAATAATTACCCCCTAAACATATTCTAAAAACATTTTCAAACCCTTAACTTGACTGGCATTAATGGAATGATAACGGAATGTCACATCATGCGATGTCATCATCAAAATGAAAAAGGAATTGAAATTTATTTTCTTTTATTTAAGTTTCTCTTTCCACTATAATGTCATTGAGGTATTGAATATTTATCTCTTCATCACAAGCTTCGCGAACCAGGGTTTAATCATTAGTAAATCAGCCATTTTAAAGACTCACAACAAAGTCGGCATCGGCTAAATTATTTGGCATCCTATTGTTATACTGAAACATCATCAAGAAAGTTTCTTTGTAATTATTTTTTTTCAAAAAGGTATTAGCTTCTTAATTCGATTGAATATATTTTTATGGGAATAACTCCTTTGTTTATGAACCGATTTAGATTCTTATAATGGATACCTCGAGGGGTGGCCCATTTTAATTGAAATTGTTATTGAATCTTGGACTTCGAAGATCTATACAAATATTACCACTTCACAATTCCAACTAATATTATGAATTATAAACATTCAAATCATCATCACTGAACTTATATTCATGAAATGTAGTACGCAAAGCGGCACTGCTTTATCAAACCGCTTCACGGACTCTTAAATATGCATTACCTTGCATTGTCGGGGGATTACTAACAAAATTAATAAAACGTAGGCGAACTTGTTAAAAGCAACAGGTTCCTGCTTGTTAAATATAACGTACATTCTTTTATTTAAACAAAAGGCTTTATAATTTATTTTGGAAAAGTCTTCCGTCTACTGTTACTAAAAAATATACTATTTGTATTGAATTTCACAAAATTAACAAAACTTTTATTTAGAAATCATTAGGAAAACGCTTAGGAAAAAAATTAGCAACATAATTGATAATTTTTTAGTCGCAAGTTCTTTTTATTTTATACTAAGTATACCTCTGTTCTAATAGATTTTAGCCAGTCTGTTACATGACGTCTTGCAGTAAACACTAACGTGAGACGACATGTATAAAGTAGTTTACAGGTGAGGATATAGAGATTTGGAAACTTGATCGAGCAGTGCAGGTGAGAGTTTATATGTATCCTCAAGTAAATAACATCAAAATAAAAATGCATCCATTAAGGACCCTCCACACACAATTTCTTAAATATCTTAGATTCGACACTTTACATTTTTATTAAAATGTAGGTATAATTAGAAACATTAACTTTTTGGAATACCTAATAGACGAGTGTTTCGCAATTTATTTACGTATTCTTTTGTATTTCCACTAGAACTATTTTTCAATCGGTTTCAAACCTAACATGACAAAAACAGTTTGTAGTGAAAGAATTTCTCCACTTTTTATTAAAAGGACGGTTAATTTTAAGATACTATTTTATTATAATACTTTAAAATTCCTAAAAAATCTTTATGTTGCTAAATAAAAATGTTTCAGATTATGAAGTATATGAGTGCTACAATTCATAATTTTTAAATTTATCCAATACCTATTTGATTGCGCTGAGTACTACCTAAATAGGCCGAATACAATTTCTAGATTTAGTGGCTAGTTGTTATTATTCATATGTAAATACATAAGTTCAGACAGACTTAAGCAATTTAGGATTAATGAACACAAAGTTATAATGAAAAGCAAATAACTTTGTCTTGTAAATGCCGTATAAACAAAATACAATTCAACAAGGATAAACGCCTCTTCATTTATAAGTGAAACAATTTTCTTCATGTCTTTATGCTAGTAAATTAATGTTATTGTATGAGAAATATAGAGAAACAAAATAAGAAAATTTTGTCTGAATGAATCAATTATATTTTAATTTTTTTACTATAGTTTTATCACCACTACATAATTTTAGAAAAAGAATTCATTTTGCTCGATTTTATTGCAATCATATTTACATGAATGGCTGAATGAACATTGATAGAGACATCTCGATTTTAAGAGATAATAAACATAAACTTTCCAAAGTATCTAATTTGATTTTATTTCTTACTATAGTTAACAAACTAACTTCACAATCCATGGACTGCAATAGCAATAGCATTAACAACAAAACTTTCAACATTTGCAGTATTTTATTCAATAACAATAACATTCAGTCGATTGGATAACATCGCAAATTCTACGTGATAGACACTATTGACATTTTAAATTCCCGATGAAATGGCGATCAATTCAAATAATTATATAATGAATTATTTCATTAGTGGAAATCTTCATAATTCCTAGCTACATAGTCTGTACATATCTCATGAAGACTCAAACCCAAAATACCGTATTTTTGGGTTTGAAAAGGTCACGTTTATAATTAAATAGAAGCATTACGAACTGACAGTTACCAAATTTTTTTTTTTTAAATAAGTTTGGAATAATTTGATAAAAACCATGTGTATGATGTAGTATGTGTGTTGTGATCAAATCTATCACAGACATCAGCACACTGCTGCTACATATTTATATATTGTCCAGACATATATTTATGGCAACACAACAGGTACATCAATAATACATAACGACCGGGTGTCTTACACCTCTGTTTGTTTTTTTTAAATACAATACAAATGACTCCTTTGGTTTGTTCATTGATAAATAATAACTTCTTAGAATTTACGTTCAACAGTTTACGTCAATGAATCCTTACCTCTGCCGTGAGAAAATCTATCCTGTTTAGAGATACGTAGTTAATACTTACTTTTAGATAGATTAGATTTTAATTATAATTAATTAGATAATTTTTTTGCATTTGTGGCACCTTGTGGCACCACATGATTTGGTAAAACTTTCTTTTAAACTGTTTGACGCCGTAGGGGTGCCATATCAGAACACTGGCTTTTCTGGACGAACTGTAATTGATTAAAAATATTTATAGTGAAGTTAAGTGTATGTTTGGATATTTGGATTTTTAGATGTTTGGATGTTTGTTACAAGCCCGGTCCAAAAGGGGGTGTCACAGAAAATCATAAAATCTTCTACAAAATCGAAAAAAATCTACTTAATGCAAAGAAAGTATTAGAATTTTATTTCCATTTAATCATTCTACTGCCAATTCCCTCAAAATTTTAGGTGACTCCCCCTAAAACTTCGGCCTGCCACCGTGCCTGTTTGTTACTCGATCGCACAGAAACGGCTGAACGGATTTCAATGAAGTTTGGCACACAGATACTTTATAGTCTGGATTAACACGTTGGCTATTTTTTATCCCGAAATAAATCGTAGTTCCAGCGGGATAATTATAAAATATTTTTCCAGTCGAAAGCGTCTCAATATTTTTATTAGCAACAACATAATGTGGATGAAATACGGGCGAAACCAGGGTCTTCTGCCAACAAAGTATTACACCCCCACTTCTCTTCACCTGTGATAATTAGGAAATATAATATTGAATATAAACAGAACCCTCCATAACGAGTATATTTTTTGCAAAGCACCTGCAGCCGGTGGTCAGGGCTTTGGAACTGATCCAATAGTTTCCCATTGTTCTACATATTGGTTGGCGTGTGAACAGTATCTTAAATAGATGTCATTGTGTCGTCACGTTTCGGTTGTTTCTGGAGGTGATTCCTTAACAATGCTCCTAATCCCGATTTTCTATGCTTTATTATATAATAATGGTATTATTTGACATATCTAGGGTTTAGTTATTATTTAACTAGCTTCCTCCCTCGCCTTATTCTGATGTACCTATAAGCCATATTACAGTAAAGTTTCATCAAAATCCATTCAGTAGTTTTTGCGTGAAAGAGTAACAAACATCGATAGTAGGATAGGATAGTAGGGAGGATAAATAGGATATGTTAGGATACTTGGATGTTTATATGTTTGTTATTTGATCACACAACGGCTGAGCTAATTTCATTCAAATTCAAAATTTGACTCAGAAATAATATGACCTTGTTTTATTCCGGAATGTATATAGTTCCTGAGGGATAATAATAAAGTATGTTTAGTATCTGAAACGTTGCGTATTTTTATTTAACAACTATATTTTTAAAATAAAGTTATTGATAAAATTCATTATTATCCCATTTTCAAATGATTTTAAATTACAAACTCTGATAACTTTCCTTCTGTCTGAAAACTACCTCTTTTCAGTCTAACATATTTTCATATTTATTTACGCCCTCGCTTCGCTGAGGTGTGTTACGTTTTTGCGTAACTCAACTAAAAGTAGCCTTAGTAACTTTCTATAACATCAGCTATCTGCCAGTGGAAGTTGTGTTCAAATGTATCCAGCCGTTTCAGGGATTAACAGACACACAAACAGACAGACAAAAAAATTTAGTAAACGTTGTTTTGGTATGTATCATGTTATACATCTGAATCAAACGACTGTTGAGTTTCTTGCCAGTTCTTCCTCGTAGAAAACTGCATCACGAACTGGCCCTAGCTTTAAACGAACTGACTGATTGACGAACCAATGACCAATTTGACGTTTCAAAATTATTTTGAGTTTCTCTATCATCCTATTTACATACACGTGCAAAATTTCAACTGAATCGGAAGCCGGGAAGTGGGTCAAATTTAACTTGCAAAAACTGTTTACAGAGCGACACTGTAGGTTATTAATAAATAGCCAAAGCCATTCAACCGTTCTGGATACACTTGCAACGGACACTGTTCCATATCTACATTTATACTACTACCCGCCCCCACTTCGCTGAGGTGTATTATGTTATAGCAGAACTAAAAAAAAGTAGCTTAACTTACTTTCTGTAACATCAGCTATCTGCCAGTGAAAGTCCCGTTCAAATTGTTCAAGCCGTTTCAGAGATTCCGGAACAAACAGACATACAAATAGACGGATAAACAGACATTCCGATTTTATTTTTATGTATTGATTACTTTAAATTACGAAAATTGAGTGAGTGAATACTAAATCAACATATATTTTAAATTTCCTAAAGACAACGAAATTTGGACTCGACGTGCAATTCAGCCTAGGTCGATAGATGGCGTGATTGCAAATTTATATAAAGCTATAAAATATATTCTAGGACCTTCTTCAAGTTCTAATCTATCTCTGTACCAAATTTCATTAAAATCGGTTCAGTAATCTAAACCTGATTGTATAACAGACATGGCACATTATCAATAGATGGCGCAAGTAGTATGTTAAATTCGTTTGTTTAGTTGGTATTGCCTACAGTTCTTAAGAGTTATTTTCAAAATTATAATCTAGTCAGTAATATGAGTTTATGAGCTATTTTAAAAATTACCTAATTCTGACGTGACGTCATAGTAATTTACTCTATAGTATATCAAGACTTAATATTCTACGAATATTAAACCCACGAACCAATAACTCATATTATATAATGCATTGCTATTTTCGAAAAATACGGTGATGTCATCATCATCACAAAACTTCGATAGCCCAAAGCGGAGCTGGGTGTCCTCCTCAGAATGGGGAGGGGATTAGGCCATAGTCACCGCTGGCCCAGTGCGGGTTGGCGGACTTCACATACCTTTGAGAACTTTAGGGAACTCTCAGGAGCGCAGGTTTCTTCACGATGTTTTCCTTCATCGTTTTTAGCAAGTGATAATTAATTGTTTAAAGCACACATAACTCAGAAAAGTCGTCGGTGTGTGCCCGAGTGTGGAATCGTACTCGGATCTCCTCGGACCTCCTTCCGGAGTAAGACTTCAAGTCTTAACCACTGGGCTATCAGTGATTATTCGCCCATGGTGACGTCATACCTAATTAGAACTTTCCGTGTGATTTTATATCTACTTTTTTCCATCAAAATTTAAATGATTAATAAGTATTGCTATATATTAAATAGGTATGTCAAAATAATTTTGAAATATATAATAATTAAGTAAAGTAAGTTATAATAATTGAAACTATTGCTACTCAATAAAATAACGTCATAAGTGAACTTAATCAGATTTACAGATTCATATAAAAAGTTGATTGTGATATTGAAACGTCATTAGCTCAGTGGTTCAGGTGTTGGACTCACGATCGATAGGTCGTGAGTTCAAATCCCAGTCAATGGACTACTGACGTGGTCCACTCCTAATACAAATAATACGCTTAGTTGGAGGGAAGAACGAGAATACTAGTAGTTTGGAATCCAAACTCCTAGTAATCTTTATTACAAAAAAAAAGAAAATTTGATAACTCAGACTAGCGCCTTCATAATATATATAGTCTAAATAATTTAGTTAAAAAACAGATATCTTAAATTAAAAAGCAAATTTGTATATTATAAATTTTATATACAGTAATTTCATATATATTTTTAGAATTACCTGGCTGCAACAGTAGCAACCTTTAAATGAAAATACCATCCACACTCTATGTATCAAGTGATATGAATTAGATATAACTTCATTCTAGTTGTCACTGAAGAAGTGTCTAGTGTGAATTAGGCTTTATGGTCATTTGCTTACAAGCCGTAACTCGTAGTTCAAGTTTACACGACAATGACCGTCGCTTTACTTGTTCTGCTGGTTTTTAATTTTACAGTTCGTTTTGGTTTATGGCGCTAAACTATTAACGCACTTTTTATTGTTAACACTGTTGATTAAAAATATAGTTATTTATTATATAATAAGTTATATTACAAATATTTTTTCATGTAATAAAATCTTTAATTTTTCCCGAGATACAATTACACGCACTTAAATCTCAAATTTATTTAAAATATACATTGAATAATTATTATTTTGATATTGGTCAACGTTTTCTATAATAATAATATTTTTTGCATGAGATTAATTTAATTTCATACTTCAATAGTACATACTTCTAGACCAAAATTGACGAATTTTATGATTGGTAGATTTTATGATTGATAAATTAATACTTCAATAGTTAACAAAATTATATAAGGACATTTTTTTATTATTATTTTACCTTTAAAAATATAATGAGTGTAAATTAAATAGCCGCATTCTAAAAACAATTAAACGGTTTACAGATAAAACGGCTTTATTACAAAACAAGGTATAAATCTATAAACTATGATTTAAACCTGGCTTAACGATGATGTTTAAAAAATTTTTATACAAAAAGCAGTAATTTGTGGTAAAAACCATAGTTTAGATAAACCATAATTTAGAAATAGGGTTATGAGTTCAAAATACTCGTAGTACTGGTTTTTAGATTGTTAATAGACTTAATATAAATAAATATATTTTTCCGAGGACGTTTGAGCTTCCCATCCGATTGATTCAATCATTGTCGCATTCTTCTCTTCATTCCCCTTCCTCCCTTCCTTCAAGGTGTCTTAACGGTGGTCACTGACCATCAGGTGGGTCGTCTGCTCGTTTACCCCTTATTCACCTTAAATAAAGTAATATACCTCTTTTAAGTATTATAAAGCTTAGCAGTGAAGAAGTAGAGTTTGATAGATTAAAAAAAAGAATTTTAAAGTTAGTCACGGAAGTATCAAGAGTAATAAAGTTTGGTTGGTAAAAAGCAAAACCTGTTGGCAGATGAGTAGTAGGAACTATTAAGTTTGGATAGTAAGTGGAAGAGAGTTTGGCAGTTAAATAATATAATGAGTAGGTTTTTATAGTTAATAAGAACTAAAGAGTTGAGCTGACAAGTAATAAGAGAACTAATGATAATTGGCAAGTAATAAGAGCTAACGAGTTTTTCAGGTGTGTGATAAGTTTTACAGTGTTTAGTACAGAAATAATAAGAGCTGGAGAGCTATACAAGCTATAATAATGATAATTAGAAATGTAATAAGTATTACAGAGTTAGACAAGCAAGTAATAAATGCTAGAGAGTTAAGCAGGCAAATGATAGGAGATTAAAAGTCGCTCCGTAACTAAAAAGGGATAGAGGGTTTGGGAGGCACATAATAAGAACTATAGAATTAGACAGGCTAGAAATAGGTGTTAAAGAGTTTGGCGAGCAAATAATAGGAGCTAAAAAGTCTCAATCGCAAATAATAATGGATAGAGGGTTTGGCAGGTAAGTAATAAGATCTACAGAGTTTGGCAGGCAAATAATAGGTGCTAGAGAGCTTTACAAGCTAATAATAATATTCAGAGATTTCGGTAGGCAGGTACTAAGTGCTAGAGAGTTTGACAGGCAAATAATAGAAGCTAAAGAGCCTCAGTGTTAAATAATATAGAATAGAGGGTTTGGCTGGCTAATAATAAGAGATAGAGAGTTTTTGGCAAGTAAGAAATAAGAGCTAAAGAGTTTGGCATGCAAATAATAAGGCCTATAGAATTTAGGAGGTAAGTAATAAGTGTAAGAGAGAAAAATAATTTTATATAGTATTTTAAAGATGTTATGCTCTAGATTGGAAAATAGAGAGTAGCTCTCTTATATAACTTACTTATTATATGTCAGTTACTGGCCTTTACATCTAGGACGGTAAAAAAGTAACGAGTGAGTAAAACTCAACACATACTCGTAACAGTTTGTGATTCAATCCAAGTCCAACACTTAATAATTGTAATTGTTTAATAATTATGTGAAATTCCACGAGAAGTATCACTTACGTCACTTTTTGGTAAAAAACAATTACTATTAAAGTCCTTACATTCGATTTTTCATACAAATAGCTTTTCTGTATCATCTACAACTTGTTTAAAAAGTAATATAATATTGATACTGATATTTCTACTTGGTCACTAGTCAAAAAGAAAACTTTTTTTTGTTTATAAAGATTACTAGCAGTTTGGATTATAAACTATTTGTATTCCTGTTCTCCCTTCTACTAAGATAAATACTTGTGTGAGGAGTGGGTGAAGTCAGTAATCCAATGACTGGGATCTGAACTCACAACCTATCGATAGTGTCGATCATGAGTCCAACGTCTGAAACAGTGAGCTACTAACGCTTTTTTTAATTAAAAATTCATTTGCCGCAGTCGCGTCGCGTCGAATCCTTGCTGCATGCCGCCGCGACTTACGCATGCTTTCGGGTCGCAGTGATCATATCAAAGTAAATCGCGAAAAAGTTTGCGACATTATACCTACCTACCTACATTGGAATAATAAAATTTTGTTGTACCTTCATTAGTTTACATTAGTTTTGTAATAAATACCTACGCGCGATATTTATCGGGTCAGTCTTGACAGCACCACTGCGCCGTGCGGACGTGTATGATCATAAATGAACACTCTAAATAATTCCAAAAATATTCTTAATTAAATTTGAGATTTATTTTCAATCCATAATCCAAAGATTTTGCATTACCAAAATAATACACAAAATGAAAATCAAAAA
>JAOPUB010036221.1:0-10437 GCA_027564055.1 Neptis clinioides
ATGGTAAGTGGACACCGTCGCCCTTGGAGACCGCACATGCAAGATAGACACTTGTCAAGACAATTGCGTCTTGTCTGGTGATGCGTTGCTTAGAATCCACCAAAACCATAACATCAACGGGATGGGAAGGGGAAGGGTAAGTCTGGCCCACATACGGCTCAACCGGAACATGTCTTGCGACTGGTGGTCGCAAGCTAGTCGGGGAATAGTTCCTCTACCACCAAGGGGTGCTGGGTTACTTGCCTCCTACGAGATGCTCCCCAGCGGCATAGGGGAAATGTATTCTAACCCGTCCCCTCACGGGGTATGATGGGTAGTGAGATGATGATGATGAACCCAGCCAAATGACGCCAATCCGGCTTGTTAGGCTAAGTTATCGAAGAATTAATATTTGACTGACATATCAACGCACGGCTCAAAGTCCTAAAAACCTCAACGTTACGTATAATATTAACGTTTGTAATAACGTAATTTTTTAGCCCATTATTGCTTGACTTAGATATAATAAACCGTTGCAACTTTTATAGTTGATACTGTGGAAAAACGCAACATTTTATGTGAATCTAAAGACGGAAGCGTAATAAATAAAGGCATAAGATATTCTTGAAACAAGTTACAACCAAGCTCTATTTCCTATTTATAATGTAGAGTTGAACCTGTTAATCGGATGTAAGTGATGTAGAGTAAGGGAAAGGATTTTTGAAAGTGAGCGTGAATCCGACAGCGGTCGTTGCCTAACGCAACGTGCGCGCCTGTCTGCTGATAAGACCAATATTGACATGTACTATTACGACATGCGCAGTTAAATATGGAAAAATTAAACCATACTATTCATAAAGATTTATATCTGTATACCGGCGGCAGAGTTCCATAAGTCATATTAAGCTAATTATTCAGTACACACGTAAAATATCAGTTTGAACATTACGCCGCTACCATGCATCGCATTGGTAGCACGTACATACTACTAATTATTCCATCGAAGTTGTGTTTTTCTACTCCCTTGAATAAGAAGTAATACGTAGTCGATTTTAATTTCGAAAAAGCAACTTTCTCGTCCTTCTGTAATCGTATATGTTGTACATGAAAGAACGGGAAAGTTGCATTTTTGAAATTAATTATATTATATATATATGTATAATGGATGCATGTCATATTTTATTTATATAGAATATACAATATATGTTTCAAAATTCAAAATTATTTATTTGCATGAATATGGTTACATTGTGGTGTTACATTATAAAAATATTAGATCGCATATTTTGCCGTTAAATTCATCATCACAACCCTTCGATCTCTTCCACAGAATGGATGTTTATAACTTTATTTATTTTATGTGAAGAAAATACTAGTTTAAAATTGTTTTGCGCACCACCATTTTTATTTGCTAAGGTTTTTTTACAAAGTTGCTTAGAAAACATCAAACGTTAAGTGATAAAGCTCCCTTCGAAAGCCATTACTTAATTTATGTTACTTTTTATTATTATTCTCGTCATGAGAAAATTATAACGAAGAATAAATAAATTTTACCATTTTATATTGTGTTATTTAAAAATTGAATAACTTTTTTTCAGTGCGTACGATGGTCAACATACTTGCATAACATATGACGCGATTAATCAAGCATACCTTGACGCCAGGACAAGAATTCGTAAGTTATTTGTTTTAAATATCCTGTTTTTTAACAATAACAAGTAAATATAATGTTACAGATTACAAATTCTGAAATATTAAAATATTGATGTAATATTATTATTTTCTTAATTGATTCAGTCAGTCATCCATGATTCATAAATGTTGCTCTACTTAAGAGATTACGTAACTCTGGTTTACATTTACATCATGTCCAGACTACTGTTGATTATTACTTAATAATATAATTTGCAAAAGTAAAAAGTGTTATGATCCAGCCGAGGAAACATATTGAGCATTAAATATAATTACAATAAGTACAAGGTTACCTGATTTTTTTACAGTTCAAAAATGTCTGTTTGACATTTCTGCAAAAAAAAATGAATTAAGAAAATTATTCGATTTGGCCTAGTAACATTTCGCTTTAAAATATATTGACATTTTAGACTTGTCCTTAAAAACTTGATTGAAATTTGAAACTTGAAAAAATACTAGGAAAACAATCAAGTATAGAAAGAATTTATATTTCAATTAAATATTAAAGGCTAACGTTGTTTATAGTTGTATCGCAACCTAAAGGCGATTGGAAAGCTGAAGATTTTGCTAGCGCTGGAGAACTCATCCTGGATATATCCATAAGCTTAGCAAGAACGTAAGTACTACTTTTTTTAACATTTATTTGATTGAAGACGTATTAAAAAATGGAGTATCAAAATTATCATTAGCGATATCTGTCAAATCTATACGTATTAAATAAAATTAAATTAGTAATACCAAATTAACAATATTCCACTAAATGCATATGAAAATGTATACAGTACTTACATAAAAAATATAGTTTTAAAATTTTGGAATATACATTTGTTCCGGCTAACCTCTGAAACAGCTGAACCGATTTAAACGGGACATTCACTGGCAGGTCGTTGAGTCATAAGGAGTAACTTAAGCTATTTATCTTTATCTTTAATATACGTCATATACATATCACGAAATCACACAACAGAATGATTTGCGTATATAAGTTGCGCAAAGTTACTTAATGGTAATCCTATTCAATGAAATAAGTTTGCAATTAATTGAATTTGATTTGGTAGATGCCAGCGTATAACAGAAGTCATAGATTATTGATAACGCACGCACTGTCAGTAATGAGACTCGATTGATATGACATTTAGACGTCTGAAATCACAATACTGGCCTTGTGTCTGCTCTCAATCAGTATTCAATACGGAGCTATATAAATACGGATTTTGACCACAAGGCTGGCCTTTGAATATAGGCCTTTGTTTCTTAGATGTGATCTTTCACGGCCATGGGCCTCTCACGACACGGAAAGAAATCAAATAAAAGCTTTGTTTTTTTATTAATTAATAAATGTCAATCTTTACAAATGAATAGCTGTTATGAAGTTTGAAGGATTTCAGTAATTAATATTGATGTCAGTTTTTATTTAATTACAAAAAATAAAATGAATCAACGCCGCCGCTTCTTTCTATCTGTACACGGCAATCTCAAAAAATACTGGTCGAATTTTCATGGGGTTTTCACCAATCGACTTAGAGATTCGTGAGGATAATTTAACTGCATATTTTTTATAGTTTTGTGTAAATTGATATAAATATGACAATAACTGCTGCAATGTCAAAGTGCGGCTTGCCCGCTTGGAAGCTTTCATCAAAAAAAGCTCCCTTAACCCTTATATGGATAATATTTAGGCATAATATGCTTTACTCACCGGGTGAAGCCGAGGCTCGACGATACTCTAGTATTTATTGAGTGATAAAAACTATAAATTACGTAAAATATTATATCGATAGTTTAAGAGACTAGACTTATTATTGCAAAATTCAATTTCTTCCAAGGTCAATCATTAAATAGATACATTAACAGTAATTTATTATATGTACCATGAAAGCCATAATTGCGTATCGTCGTGAAGATTATATTTGGGCGAAATGTACAGCAGAGGTTCTCAAATTACGACAGCAAATAATTAACAAACGTTTTTTATATTTACTCTTTTGCAAGTTACAAAATTGCACTTATAGATAAATAAAAAAACAATTTACATCAAATTTAATAAAGATTTTAGAATACTATGTGTTACTCCATACTTTGCAATAATAGAGTATAACTTACTTCTATTTCTTACATATTTACTTTATTTAAATACCTTTTAATATTCAATTATGTATCTAATGCCTTTTTGTATCAATTGAGTCATTATGGAGCTGATGCAAAACTGAATTTTACCTTGGCTCGGAGCCGAATTTTTGAGTCCCCTGATCTTTTATTGGTATGATTGACAGATCTGGGGCTCAACTATCATTTAATTCTTTCATATTGAAAGACTATTGTTTCAAAACGCAACCTGTTATACAAGGTTTACTAGATATTAAAACTAACAATGACGATACTATAAAACATGTTGTAATAGGACATTTAAACTATTATTTGCCTCGTTGATGGTTATTAATTCTTTTAAAAAAAAATAAAGAACTTATAATAAGAGATTATAAAGTTATAATACATTAAGTTTAAAAATTTTATGACTTTAACTGTAATTAAACATCATGGTCCAAAAGTTAAATTTCGTAATTATGAGCTTATCGCATCTTAATATTTTTTTGAACCTTGAACTACATTCGATTTCGTCTTTGGCCTCGATAATGAAAAAACGTAAAAACTAAACTGAACACGCGAAAGTCAAAAACTCACGCACTAGTAACACATGCAATATTTATTGTAATAGTCCGAGATCTTGACCCCATGGCTCTTTATGCAAATGCTTTTTTCAATCTTAATTTCATATCTTTTATCCCGCTATAATTTATGATAAAGAAGACTTCCTTTTAATTCAAGCTATATGTAAAAGAATCTATTTGAATTTTAATTTGTAACTGCATCATACTTTTTAGTCCATTTTGTTATTTTTTAACTGGTCGACCTCATCCATCCCTTGTTAGGCTGGTGTGAACTTGTAACACAATTTTTTTCTAAAATCCAAGTAGCCTAAGTTATTTTTTACTCATAATATTAGCTATCTGGCAGTGCAAGTCCCGTTAAAATCGGTCCAGCCGTTTCAGAGATAGTCTTAAACTAAGATACTGACAAAATTTTAGAAAATATAGATTTTTTAATTTGGAATTTAAAAAAGACACATCTTATTTATTTTTTAGTATATATATATATATATACTCTACTCTAATTACATTATGATTGTTAAAGTGCATCTGTGCGAAGCCAGATCGTTTCCCTAGTTATATTTATATGATATAAATGTACATATATTAATAACTCAGTTTACAAGGTGTTTTACGTATATAAATTATTTCATCGCCAAGCAAAGCGCAATAGATTTCAGACTACATGATAGTAATTATACCTCAGGGTAGTAATTGAATTCATATTTTATGGCCATTATCCTTGGCCTTTTATTGAAACTCTGAATACTAATGATATGAGCTTTGTGCATGATGTGGGTACTGCACAAATACTTGATTAGCATATAGGTCAAAGAGGTTTGGTCAGTGATTAATAGTAGGTTGTACTTTAGACAAATTGCCTCGTACTTTTAAAATGTATATCATTAAAATTCGAGCAGGTTTGAAGCAATGCGTTTGTTAGGTACGTGGTCCTAGTTGTATGTTTAACATAATTAAGTGATCGTAATCCATGAATCCAAAAAAAGAAAAAATATTTGACACTCATGTTAATGGATGGATGGATGTTTGTTACTCCTTCACGCTAAAACTACTAAACGGATTTTGATGAAACTTTACAGTAATATAGCTTATTACATAAGAATGGGACATAGGCTACAATTTATGAATTTTTATAATTTGGCCGTAATATATCAATAAGTATTAAATAAGCCAGGAATTTGCTCCTACCCTAAGATGGAAGCTAGTAATTACTATTTGTTTAATTAATATTATTCTGAACCTCGCATATTTTACATCCTTTCATTTAACTTTTTTTGTTATATTATACACCAGTCGAAAATTAATTTACAACCATTTTAAGACTATTCTAAATTCAATATGGCGAAATCCTTTTTAAATAACCCGTGTGTTATGGATATAATATTAAAATATGCTAAGAAGAAGACAACAAAAACAAAAACCGATATAAAATATTTTTTAATTTGCAGATATGGGTTAACATACGAGGAAATAGAAAAGGGCCTCCCTCTTATCGACACTTCACGAACACTCATTCGTGAGGTGTGTCCTCCCGTTTTCTCCCATGTAGAGTGCCGTGCAGGCAAATACCGTCGTTTGGATGGACTTTGCAATAACTTAAGACATCCAACGTGGGGTGCCACCATGGCTCCTTTCCAAAGGTAAATATATAATAGTAATGTAATTCTTTATTTCGAAATAATTAAAACTGGAATATATGTTTCTTAATTTGTAGTTGCATATTATTACAAACATGCTTAGCAAATGTTTCAAGTGTCTAATGCATCTTAGTAATACATTATCTTGCGAGACTTGCGTAAATATGTACATTTGGTTAAAATATTTACAATTTATTAAATATGATTCTTGTTGACATTGCATATCGTAATAACTACTAAACTTTAAGACCAGTTTCGTTCCGTTTCAATTAGAATTTTCCGCTCATTAATGAACTTTAATGATTTTTTTTAAAGATTAATTGGACCTCTTTTCGCGGATGGTATCAACGCACCCCGTATAGCACACACTGGTCGCGATCTTCCTTTATCAAGAGTTGTATCACGAACGATGCATCCTGATGAAGGTTTCCATGACCACGCTGGTACCGTGATGGTCATCGCTTGGGGTCAATTTATGGATCACGATTATACTCTTACTGGAACTCCATTGGGTAAGTTGATGTGTTATATATTATTGCGTATTGTGTTTCAAACATTATCTTAACAATTAATTGTAGTATACACAATCTGCCTAACCTACCTGTAAAATACCTAATATGGTCATTTTTAAATATCTTATTTCAATATTGATTTTTATTGAGTTCTTGATTGCTATGTACATATTTAGATTAAAGTATTTCTTCTTGTAATTTTGGGATAACCCAATATATTGAGCGCTTAATATGAAAATTTCTACGCAATTTCCATATCTATGTATATTTTTAAAAAAATCAATGTTATGAATATGTGTTAAATTGGTTTAAATCGATCTCATTAGATCCAATTCACCGTAACGACCCTGAAGAGTGCTGCAAGCGTCCACCTCACCTCAAGCATCCGTACTGTAACGAGATCCGCGTGCCTGATGATGATTACTTTTACCGTCTCTTCGGTGTCAAGTGCATCGACTTTGTTAGAGGATTTCCGTCACCGAGACCTGGCTGCCGTCTAGGTAAATAAAAACATTAAAAGCAAAATAAATTTCTTTAATATAACAAGTGAAGTTAGAAAGATGCAATAATCCAAATAGTTTATTTATGTGATAGTCTTACTATAAAATCATTTTAGAAATGTTATCTTATAAGGGAGTACCCGGGCAATGATTTTATAAGTATGTTAAAATAATCTTTACGTACTGACTAACGAAGTTAAAACAAAAATAGTTCTAATTAAAATAAAAAACATTATTGTTTATTACCTGGAAGTCCAAAAAAATGTGACAAAATCTACTTCATCTTAGGATCAGCTCGAAATATTATATAACGTTAAGACATGTTTCTCAGCTATTCTAAAAATAAAGTAACATCCCATACAGTTCAAGCATAGTGTTACAAAATCTTACTTAATGACCGCAAACAGCAATCGATCACTTGCGGTTTCTTGCGTTTCATGCAAACCAGTGTACTGACATGTGACACTCGCTTTGTTCTGCAACACCAATTACTCATACTAACACCTTTGTTGTATTTAAGGGCTTTTACACATATGTAATATTAGCAATAAAATCATTCAAAACACTACATTTTCTCTTAGGAAGTCTAGCGAAGATAATGACGATACATAATTCTTAATGAAGATATTATCATTTGTAGTGCTAGTTAAAATGTAAAACTATGTATGTAAACGTTTTTTGCTTTAAGATGGCTTTAATAAAGTAAAAGCCTTACTCCCGGATATTAAGTAGTTTCTGTAATAAAATTTCTTAAATCAATACAATATATTTTCACCATCACAACCCTTTGATAGCCCACTGCTGAGCCGGGTCTCCTCACAGAACGGGGAGAGGGTTACAATATATGTTACGCAATAGGAAATAAACCTTTTGTATATTAAAAAAGAAAGTACTATACTTAAAATAACAATGAAATAGACTTTTTTTAAAAGATTACTTGTACTATATTCTAATAAGTAAACATTCTGTTACATACAATGCAATTTCTATGAAGAAATTATGACAATTATCATATTTTCGTAGTATTATGTAATCTAAATACCAAATCATAAGAATCTGACATTCATTCGATTTCACTTTAATCATTCCACTTAAATATGTCGTCGGTACAGTACTTAAGTAGCTCTCAGGGATTTGCTAGAAAGTTATTGCTGTAACTGTAGTTCTAAAATATGTTATCAAAATATTTTGAGTACCCAGAGCATGCTCTAACCTAAATAGATACTCGAAACGCTGCTCAATAAAGCTCGGGTTTCTAATAGCTTAAATAAGATAGAACTTTATAGTCGTTTATGCTTGTAAATTGGAAAGAATGTATAACAATTGTTAGTTTATATATTAATATAAAGGAGGACTATAGTTAAGTAGGGAACTTAATTAGGGAAAACTGACCATTCACTTGTCTTTAAAAAATATTATTGAACTGTTTATAGTTTTAAGTAAAAATCAAAGTATTCATGGAAATAATTGGATTTCTTTCTTAATTTGTATTATATTGAATTCACAAGTTTTTGATTAAAAAACCGTTAAAAAAATCAAAAGTTATATAGTCGTAAGTTCTCTCTTTATTTATACATAAAAACTCAAGTTATGATTGCTATAAATGTAAATGTTAAATTTTTACGGCCAAGCCGCCTCTCGCTGTGTTAATTCTTATTAAAACCATCTCTATTGATGTATTATGTCACGAGCATTACAGTATTATTCCATTCGGCCCGTATACAATTTAAAATTACTGTGGCCGGTTTGTGAATTGTGACCTGGGCATCTGCCGAGTGAGAGGCGAAAGTAGTCCGTTACGTATGTTTCCTTGCGTAATATAGTGCAAAATTTATAGAACCTCACATGTAAACAACACTATGGACCTCTCTCTTTTTATATATTCAATAACCCTAATTGGGTGTTTGAATGAGTGTTTAACGAATACATTATTTAACATATCTATTAAGACAGGATCAATTTGTATGAAAATTACATGTAATGTAATTTGTCTTTAACATAAACTCTTCCAGTGTTTCCAAAAAAAGTATTATTGAAATATCGAAAGTAGTAGAATATAATTGTACTTAGAACCTTAAAATTGTATACATTCAAAGTAATATTAGCTATTCAAAATTCGCACCACATAAGTTATTGTTGTACTGAATATTCATAAATTTCATCAACAATGTAAGAAATGAAAGATTTTTTATTTTACTCACACACATTAATACTATTCATTTTGCAAAAATAATAAAAATAGCTTTGAATTATTTTTTTTTTATAATCCATAATAAATCAGAGAAAACCATGACACAGAAATGTAAAGAAATGCGTTTTACATCTCCGCTGACTCCATGTGTCCTATTAATCATCAAAGAAACGTTTCAATATAATTCTACTCTATAGGTATTTGTAGGAATGATTTATTTAACTCATATCATTAATCATGACAATCTATACAATATAGCATATATTTTACTATTACAGGTTCTCGAGTGCCATTTAACACATTGACTGGAGCTATTGATGGTAACACTGTTTATGGTGTTACTGAGAAGTTTGCAAGGTAACAATTACGAGTTAATAAACAGCTTTGTAAAGTTTACAAGTCATTCAAGTATTTGCTTACAATTTTCATGATCACTTTAGCCCGTGGTTAATAGTTTAGTAATAATACAATAATTTATTTATTCTATCTTTGTTATAGAAAACTACGTACTGGTTATGGCGGACTTTTGCGGATGAATCCTGTATTCAAGGAATATGGCCTTAAAGATCTCTTACCTCTGAAGTTAGACATTCCAGATGAAGGATGCACTAGACCAAATAAAAATATGTACTGTTTCGAAGCTGGTATGTATTTATTATTGATATTTGTTTATTTGTTTATATGCATTTGAATTTAATTATTTACAAAGATAGTTCTAGAATTTAAAATGAGCCGGTAAGGTTGCCAACATTTCGCTGAAATATAGTATTTTTGCGTATTATATATTTCTTGAACAATATATAGTACGCAGACCCAGAATATAGTACAATACTATATATTATAGTATTGTTGGCAATCCTATCTGTTGGCGCTTCTTATGCTGAGATTCAATATTATCAGAGAATTCCAAAATAATCGGAATATGTTTCACGATCTATTTTAATTAAGAAATAAGAACGATCCATATGACTTCAGAGTCATTTGAAACTGACGATAAAATTATCAAAAGCGATCAACCAATCAAACGCACAGACACCATAGCATCAAGCTTATTTAACTCTTTTGTGACTTACCTCTTATTTTAAATTAAAATATATTTTTCCTATAGATCACGAGTATAGGTTTTATTTATTTAAATAGGTGAAATTCGAGTAAACGAACAACTAGTACTAACAGTGATGCACACATTAATGGCCCGTGAGCACAACAGAGTAGCCAAGGGACTTGCGGCAGTGAACCCACATTGGGACGATGAAA
>JAOPUB010036253.1:0-10429 GCA_027564055.1 Neptis clinioides
TCCTGGAGCGACCTCACGTCCTTGAGGATCTGTGCCCGTTGTGTGGCGACGCTCACGCATTCCAGGACAACGTGTGCAGTCTCTTCTGCCTGTAGGCATCCCCTACATATAGGACTGTCTGTCAAGCCTATAGTAAAAAGATGTTTATTAAGTGGGCAGTATCCCGACATAACTCCCACTATTAGTCGGAGGTCAATGCGATTTAGACTGAGCTCTTTGATAAAACAGGGTAGGCCTTTTTTGATTGTCTAAGAAACCACTGGCTCGAATATCCATTCATCGAGGAAGGCTATAAAATATCACGCTATAATCCATAGAAGCTGAGAATAACACGAATAAAGTAGCGCGGATCGGCTAGGTTATAATACACGTTAGTAAGACCCAGGAACAGGTTTAAAAAGGGTTCTTTTTTATAGACAGACCTTTATCTGAACTGCTTGAGTTCGCTATCTAACATTAAATCAATATCAAAGTCTCATTTGATCTCCGATAAGGATAACACATTCACACCAACACACATGACAGACAAGTCTTAGTATGCGTTTCCACCAGAGATGAGCTACATCGTGACAAATACTTATCTAACTTCGCCCAGAGTGTGTTAAAGAAGCGACTCTATTATTTCCTAACAATCACATCCTTCGCTATAAAGCTTTGATCATCCCTGGTGGAAACTCAGCCTTAGTCTATATAACAGCGCATTCAATCAAATTACTCGTCGACGAGTTATATCGATATCGACAATATTTAAATATATCGTAAGTTTTATTGGGTATTTAGTTATTATATTTATTACTTACTAGCCGACCCACCCTCGCTTCGCTGAGGAGTATTCATTCATTCGAACTATGCCCCCTCCTCCTTTACCCCTTTAAATTGATTTCCACAAATATTTTTACACCTGTTTCATTACTTTCAATGAAAAAATCTCATACTACATAATTTAATTCGAATAACTTCAAGATTGACAATTTTCATACTAATTTTACACCCCTGTTTTACCTTCTTAGGGGGTGAATTTATAAAAATCCTTTTTTTAGTGCTCCCCTACGTTTTAAAAGGAACACGTGTGCAAGCTAGGAGGCTAGCGTAACTTTTCAATGGCTATTCAGTTTAAATTCGATCAGTGTTACAATACAAACTAGCCGATCCGCCCGAATATAACCGCTTGATGCTCCACTCCTATGGGTCGCCGCGTAATTTTATATAGCTTAAAACCTTCATCGATAATTGGACTATCCAACAGAAAAACAATTTTTCAATTTTAACCAATAGTTCATGAGAAGAGCGCGTTAAAACTAACAAACAAACCAACTCTTCAGCTTTATAATATTAGTACAGATAACAATATAATAAGTACGCAAAAACCAAACAATATTCCCATTAGATACTTCAAACTCGTGGCGCATACGAATTTAGTCATTGAGAATTCTTTGTTCTGCTGATTAAATCGCAATTGTATGTATATTTTATTTAAACTACCCACGTGATGCATTCATTATATGCAGATATTTCTAGAATATTTTACAGAATAGTTCAATTACTTCGCTTTTATGTGATTCTACATATTACAAACTACATGTGTACAACATTTTATTTTGCTTAATCTATGCTAATATTATAAAGCTGCAGAGTTTGTTTGTTTGAATGCGCTTATCTCAGGAACTACTAGTTCGATTTGAAAAATTATTTTTGGGTAGAATAATCCATTTATCGAAGAAGGCTTTAGGCTACATAACATCACGCTGCGACCCATAAGAGTGAAGCATCACGCGGATCGGCAAGTACGTTCATAAATCAATCAATTCCAAAGGAACTGAAATCCGGGATAAAAAGTGTCCTATTATCTAAATCAGGCTATAAAGTATCTGTATGCAAATATTCATTCAAATCGATTCATCCGTTTTAGGGTGAATCGCGTAAATATATAAAAACACACATACCGATGTTTTCAAATGAGTATATCAAGATTGGCAAATGATATTATAGAGTGAAAATTACATTCCACAAGCCGACCCGCGTGGCTGCATCCGCGTTCTGGTCCACTCCTATGAGTCTCAGCGTGACGTTATATAGCCTAAAACTTTCCTCGATAAATGGACTATCCAATACAAAAAGAATATTTAAATTAACAGACGCATAGAGAGTGTAAATGAAAATGCTGTATTTAAATAGCTATATATCTATCTGAATAGCTATAATTTAGAAGCATATAGCATATCTGGTGGAAACCCAGCCTAATAGATATAATTCCTGACATCTGAAAATATAGAGTAAGACATCTTTCAACACAGGTTAGTCGCGCAGTCGCGCAGTCGCCGACAGTTGCGCAAACGCAGCGTTTTATAATTGAAATAAATTTCAATACGAACTAGATCGCAGCACAACTGGACCAGTTACCAGCAATTAAACTCTAAATCCCATTCTACACCGTGTAAAAACTATAATATTTATTTTACTTAGCAACACTTTTTAATTCAGTTAGAAAAAATTTTTTTACAATAATTTTTAACTTTTTATTCTCATTAATTTTAAATGAATATATAGTCATAGCACAGTGGTTAAGACTTGATGTCTTACTCGGGAGGTTCGAGTTCGATCTCTCACTCGGGCTCACACCTCTGACTCTTATGAGTTATGTGTTTTAAGAAATTAAAATTACTTGATGTAACGGTGAAGGAAAATAACTAAAGTTCTCAAAGTGTTGTTGTGTGAAGTCTAACAACCCGCACTGTGCGAACGTGGTGGACTATGAAGTAATCCCTTCCCCATTTTAAGGACGAGACCCGGCTCAGAAGTGGACCGTCAACGGGTTGTGATGATGATGATAATATAGTCTTCAATTTAAGTTTGAATAGCGTTGGAATCGAATATCGCTATTCGATTCGAGTTTCCGAATTAATCGATTATTTTTCAAGTTCCGAATCTTTTAAATAATTCATATGTGTTATCTAGTTAATGATACAATAGCATTATTTTGTTTGTTATTGGCACTTCCAAAATTAGATAATCGTTTTCCGAAAGCATTATTAGAAATAAAGGTTCCTTAATCTTTTTCCATTATATATACTACAAGTCGATCCTCCTCGGATTTGTACTGGAGTAGTCTAACTATAAATAATCCTTAGATTTAGCAAAAAACATTTCAATTCTGATTATATTGATGTTAACTTATTTTATAGTGTTGCCCCCGGAAGTCTGTACTTTTCCGGTATAAAAAGTAGCCTATATATTAATCCAGATTATAAACTTGCTGTGTCCCAAATTTCGCTCCATTCATTCGTCGCGTCATACAGTAACTAACATCCAAACATACATCCAAACATATTATATATGCAAAAGTTTTTTGCATATATAATATTACCTAGTAAGATAAATTGTGAGGCTGACAATACTAATCTGAGTTGAACTTTAGATTTGAGCAGCATTCTGTTGGATTTGAAACTTGGCATTAAAAATATCGTTAGTTGTACCAACACAGAGATTAACTAAATAAATACGCCGGCAAGACAGATATCATTATTATTATTCCATCGCGAGTAATCAGTAATCTTGCAATTTGTAATTACTGAAATATAACGCTTACGACTAATATTCCAATCAACAAGCCGTCATACTGTTGACTGCGTGTAATCCATGTATATGAACATACACATCGGTAAGACAAATTTCTTCTAAAACACAAATATTTAAGGTTATTTAAAACAATTTTGTATAAGAACGTTGAACATTTTGTAGAAGCAGCCGTGGGTCGCGTCGAAAACGCAATTAAGCGCTAAATCTTGTTAAGCCACTTCGCACATAATTTCAACTTTGCTTATTGAATTACACGGGTGCACATTATTGGGTTTACGTTCCCTACAAATTGTCAGGAACAAAGACAATATGAATGTGCTAGGAGGATGGGAACTATACTGCGCAGTAACACTCAATTTACAGTCGGGCAGCGCTTTGGACTTGCGACCCCGGTGTAGAGTTAGGCCCTTTCGTAATAACAGCGCTCCCCCCCCCCCATCCGTTTCCCGAACACTAACTACACTATATAATACATATAACTTGCGCGGTAACTGAAGTCAGGTGACTTTTACTGTATAAGCGTGGGTGTAGTTGAAATAATATAAAATGAACTACCTGCGAATACTAATGTACAAATAATGTTGCAAGTATAAACAGTTGCAGTTACCGATATTGATGAGTTTTGCTACATACATAGACTAGATCTAGAGGCGCGGTAGCAGCTTGAAATTTGAAGGGGGGTGTCACTCGGCATGGGGGGGGGGGGGTGGTCACGAGATCTGCAGCAGAAAAAAACAAGGAAATGGAATAATATTCTGATATTTTTTTTATTAAGAAGATCTTTTTCTATTTTTTAAAAGAATGGGGTGTTCTACGAGACCTATGTAATATTTAAATTTTTCTGATGTGAAACGGTTTTAATATAATTAATATAACCTTAAATACTTCTATGTTCAAATAAATATTATATTAGCTATATCGTTTGTAATATCTGAGTAAAACGAAAAATAAATTGTACGAATCCCTTGTTATTAAATTTTCTTTAAAGGAAAATTACAATTTTGTAATCATTTCACTTAATATATTCGTTGTCCCTTTAATATTAATGTTGCCAGTAATAGATAGAAGCCCGTATCAACAATACCATTATTTATCGCGAAATTAGCTATGCACATTTAGGTTATGCGGCCAGAGTTGATATGTGCTTTATGACATAACTAGCTACACGCCACGGCTTTCAAACTATTTGAGCCTATTTTTAACCATATGCTCCAACACTTTGTAGATGGGCAATGGGACAAAATTCAGCAGCGCTATTAGGATTTTTTCTGGTTTACGGATAGGTATTATAATTAGTGTTCTCCACGATTCTGGAATACATCCGGATACAAAAAAGTGCAATCTTTACTGATGAATTGCCATCATCCCCTGGAGCTGAATCTCTTAAGCCATGTAATGCATAAATGTAATTAAAAATTAGAACTATCTAGCTATGCAGGATACCTGTATTTTTTAATCATAATTCATTAATTTTAAAATATTGTATGTGTATCAAGAATGTCCATATTACTCTTTGTTAAGTATCTATTTACCCCTTCACAACGCGTAACAACTGACCATTTAATAAAGGGCGGTAAGTAAAAGCTAACCCTAACGTAGCACGACTAAGGTATACATCGCGTACAACTCTTTGATAGTTTATTTATATACAATTTTATAATAAAATGCCATATACTCGAACGTGTATTATAAAACTGTCGCGTGCCCGTTGATTATCGCAGCTCATCGGCAAAGATAAGTGAAAATTATTACATTTAATGAAAATGCCTGTGGTATATTTATAATTGGGTTAGACATTATGGTCGCTCATAAATTTACTCGTTTGACAACTTAATTCAGACAATATATTAAATGTATAATATTTTTTGACATTAGTGCATATTTATATAGCTTATTGTAGCAAAAAAATTTACCAATTTTCAAAGCCTTAGCCTTATTAGTTTCCGAGATTTAGGAGTTATCAAAATTTTTCCGTTAACCATAAGGTAGAAAGAACTGTTTCAAAAATTTATATATCGTTTTTGGGATTTTTTGGCAATATACCTACTAAAATAATTTAATGAATTTGGGAGTGTGACATCACATCCAAAATGACATAATTTCAGTTTCATGCCAGTCAAGAAAAAGTATGCAAAATTCATTATTAATATTTAACTGTAATCGACAAATTCAAAATCTTCTTGCTTCGTAAACTTATGTAAAAGATTAATCTATCCTTAAGTTTAAGATATTAAGCATAACATTTTCTTAAATATTGTGTGGTAAAAAATTGATTAACTTCTAAATATCTAATTCTACTCTTATTAATAATTCAGTTTTAACACGATACAATTCGATCGAAGACGCCCTAACACCTTTCCATCTCTAAATAATTATAGGTGTGGATTAATACTGAGTATTTATGGATTAAATATTAAACACTTCGTTGTAACCGAGCTATTATTAAACCAAAATGAACATCTATTATATTTAACAAGTATATTATATTTAAGTTTGAGTTTAAATAACATCTTTAACATTTCCGCTCCCAAAAGGATAGAATATAGAATGAATTAAAGTTTTACTTGAGAAAATTAAATATAGCCATTTCGAGTTGTACGGTTTTAAATAATGTTTTAAAGAGATAAAATATTAAAATTATTACAATGGTGATACGACGGCTATGTTGTATAGAGAAATAAGGTGTATAATTTATTTTTATTTTTAGATGCAAATGGTCAAGAAAAAGGGACCAAATAATAACTAGTTTAGATCATATACAAAACTATACATTCTCCTATCTTTTGTATATAAATAATCACTACATAGTATAAAACAAAGTCGCTTTCTCTGTCCCTATATACCTATGTATGCTTAAGTCTCTAAAACTACGCAACGGATTTTGATGGTTTTTTTAAATAGATAGTGATACAAGAGAAAGGTTTATACTTAGAATACAGCATGTATCATTACTTATTATAGTAGAGAGTGACGTGTGCAGCTGTTGCGGGTAGCTAGTTATCAAATAAAATTATTTTAATAACATTTACCTACGAATAAATGTTATGTTACAAGTTTAGCGTGTAAGCAAATCGATAGACCTTTTGCATCTAATAGAAATCTTTATTAAAATTAAAAAAACAGTAGCAGTCTATAAATTAATATTATATATAGCTTTGTTAGCTTTCGGTTACAAAATTCTTAGCTGTAGAGACAAACACGGAAACAAATTACTCTGTGAAAATTAATTGTATTGACACAAATGTTTGAGAATCTGAGATGGATAAAAATTAGGTTAAAGTTCGTTGGAGAGTTCTTAAACTATTTCTTAAGATAAATAAAAAAAATACATTTCGATATATCATAATAATTTTGAAATTTATATATTCAAATCAAAAATGTTTCTAAATCATCAAACTCCGCCCTGAAATGTTATCCGCCCTCGACATTAATAAAAGTCTTGATCCCGCCCAATACGTATCTTTTGATTTTTATATATATTTACAAATATAATATATTTTTTTTATTAATGTTCAGGTTCACTTAATTTTATTTTGTGCCGTCAAGGTAATAAAAGAATAACTCTTTTTAATATTTCTGAAAAAGGATTAATTGCAAAAATGAAAGTCTAATCTTATTTCAAGTTCTAATTTTTTAATAGTAAATAAAAATATTGTGAGCAAAAAGATCGACTAACATATTGTCAAAATCCTTATGATAAAAGCTAACCGATTGTTTTACGTTTGAATTTGTGCTTATGCATCATACTCCAAATATTTGCGTAAAACCAAACCATTATGGCAAAAATTATTCATGGTATTTGCTTTAAGCCAAAATACACAGAGAGTATTCAGTACAATGGGCCCTATAGTTCTATGCCACGTTGGTCCCGAGGGAGGCCACAATAGGGTGAGCGTGGGAGCGATCTCGGTGACAGTAATTAGACAACATGGTTTAACTAACCCCATTTTACCCAGCGCTGTCAATAAATAAAGCTCAAGGAACAAAATGAAAGCAAAGTCGGTTTTGCAGGCTTTTTTAAGAATCAGAATTTTTCTTATGATTTACTTGCAAAATAAAATCACTAATGTATCAATAGCGCGTAATGTACGTAGCAATAATATATAATTATTGCTACGTCCATTTTTCTAAAATCATAGATTTAAAAATTTCCTGAACATAAATAATGCTCCATAAAACAATATATAAGATAGTGCAATTTCGTTAGTTGAAGTGCGTCGTTACAATCAACTAAATTGATTCCTTTAACACGACTGTGGCTAAATTTTTCTCTTATTTTTGCTTTGTTCAGTTGCGACTTGCGGTGTTCCAGAAATATTTTACGTTTATTTTATTTTTCTTTTGTCCACAGGACTTACTCAAATCAAGCTCAATAAGAACTTATGGGACAATGACTTTTCAAACCAAAAACAAATTAGTGAAAACAGTCATTTGAAAATGGAGACGGCATTACCACATTTTCATCGACTTGCGACCTCTCGATTTTATCAACAATATGCTGCTCCGCCGGTCCGTATCTCCAGTAATTACCTTCATGATTTAATTCCACAACAACATCCGACCCTACTCCAGCAATACTTAGCATATTACAATGAACCTGTAGTGCCTCTCGACTTATCACTTAAATCCACTACACCGATCACTCCACCTTGCACTCCACCACCCTTGCAAAAAAGAAAATCATCCGAAGAAAATAAAAATGAAAAACCACCAAAGATATTTCGACATTTCGAAGAAACTGATGTTTGTGTTAACGAAGAGTCGCAAGATAAAATACAAAAGAGAAAAAGTGAGGATGAACTTTCAAATGATAGCGATAGTCCCGAGGCTAAAAAATTAAAATTCACCAAACAGTTCTTTGAAGAGCTTCGGAGCTGCTTGCCGAATGAAGAAGATGGGACAAAAAGTGAAAGAAGCTCGCCGGATATCGTTGAAATTAAAGATGTTACCGAACGACCCAAAAAATCTCCAAAGCCACAGCAGCCGTTAAAGAAAAGCAAAGTTGTAAGAAGACTCATGTTTGATGAAGATAAAACATCACCAGTATCAGGAACTATCATAAGGGATCTCGAAGAGGATGAATCATTAGTAGTCAGAAAGGTATCAATGTCATTTCCTTTAAGTAATAACATAAGTATTTATACAAGCATATTTTAATACAACAAAATAAAACTTTATATTTTATACGTAGTAAAATAAGTGGCAAAGCTGTGCTGGAACTATTAATTAAACGTTCTAACCATACCATTACTATGGGTTGTGGGCGACTTTCCTTATCGCTTCAGCAATTAAACGCTATGAAATCGCTTATGGTATTGTGTTTTTGCGCTAATAACAGTACTGAGGGCGAGCTGCGACGCGACGTTCACAGTAAGGGGAGACCCATTGGGACATTAGATATGGAATAAATCTTTTACACGCTTTTATAACCAATACTTTTCTGATCTTGAATGCAAATAACTTAAGATTAGTGTTACACAATTTGATAAGAAAAATACATAGTTTATTCATAAATTATAGCGACTCACGTTGTATCTGCGCTAGTGAATACAAACGAGTTTAAGAATAATGTTTTAAATTAAAGTATTAAATTTTAGGGTGATATAGATCCAGCATTCAACGTGGTAGAGGTGACGGAAGAAGCCAAGGCTTTGATAGCCACAATAGAAAACCGTTTGGGGAGATATATCTGTAGGCTATGCCGACGGCTGTACAGCGACGCGTTTGCACTCGCGCAACACAGATGTTCTAGGATTGTACACATTGAATATAGATGCCCGGAGTGCGATAAGGTAAAACATTAATAACTATTTTTTACTAATTGAACATTTTAATACATAGACGTTTAATTGTTTGTTCTCAAGAGACTACTATCAGTAATCCAAAATCACAAATACATGTAGATAGTTGATTTTTGAAATATGTACCTACACTGCCATTTTGTTTATCGATGTTATTTTTTACAACAAAAGAAGGCTAGTAGTAATGAAATGGCTGACATTGTACAATATCTCTTTATTAGAGTTCAATAATAATAATTAAACACATCTGTACGTTTATCTTTTATCTCACAAACATTAATTTTATTGATTACACATATCGACACACTCATTGAAAAATAGTTTACGTGTCGTGTGGGAACAAATTACACGAGGGTGCCGATTGTAAACACTTGGCATATTTCCATGGGAATCGCTCTAACTGAATGTCGGCTAGCAAAATGTTTGTGCACCTAATTGATACTTCACGTGGTGCGTGACGGTGGATTGTTAGCATTTATCTCCATGATGAGGCAACGATTAATTATATAAACAATAATGAAGAACTTGATTCTGAGTTCTCTACGAATAACAAAAGTGACCTTAACGCTGACACAACTCAGCTAAATTATGCAATTATTGTGTTAGATTCCAGTATTTATACGGCAGCTTTTAATTTGATTTATTATTTTCTTGCTTTGATATTTATATCAAATATTTACATTAGAAATAATATATAAATATCTGCAACTAAATGCATTACTGTACGTCAATCTTAGTTCCATTTTCTGTAAATCCTACAACAGTAAATAGGACCACACAATTACTTAAATATTGATGTGTTATTTATATTATGTTGTGTTTGTCTTATTTTACGTTGCGTTATGTCTTATGCTGTAAAGGTAAATAATAACATTTATAAGAGATTATATTTATCGTTGTAAATTATAATTGTTAGGTCTTCAACTGCCCAGCAAATCTAGCATCTCACCGTCGTTGGCACAAACCTCGAGGACCTGGAGCCAATAAACGAAGGGAAGTCCCAACAGAGACTGGTAGATTTTCTTGCCAGAAATGTGGAAAATTGTTTCGAC
>JAOPUB010036271.1:0-10426 GCA_027564055.1 Neptis clinioides
AACAACACATAGCCTATGGTTACTCGGAAACGTAGCTTTCAATCGGCGAAAGAAATGTCATAATCGGTCTAGTAGTTCAGAATTTATTAACTTGTGCATTTAGGAATATTATTTTGTATAATACTTATTTTCGTTAAGTTACAAAGATGATTTGTAAAGAGAGTAATACAACGCCATCTAGTTTCAATACCTGTAAGCTAAAGAAGCCGGAAAGTCACGAATACGCGTAAGTATAAAACCTCCTGAAAGGACTTAATACTGCGTACCTTCCAAACTAGATGTCGCTACGACTTTATTTTTTAATTTTTAGTTATTTTAGAAACTTATTGAACGTTAATTAGTCAGTAACAAATTAGGTTAGCCTTAATTTTGTAATAATTTAACGCTGTTACCTAAGGTTATTTCGATAAAAAAATGTTAGTAGGCTTAATTGATTTATTGTTTTAGTTTTATTAATTATCTAATTAATATATTTTTTGTATGGTAATATGAACAATGAAGCAAAAAGAATAAATTACATTATTTACGGCATGATGATACTGTATTATTTAGTAAAAGCATTTTAATATCTCTCTCTTCAAATATATTACACTTCCAGTTTCATTTTCTCTTCTAAAAAGTAAACGTCGTGTTATCTATACTTATATCCAAATATTATAAAGATGAAGAGTTTTTTGTTTGATTGTTTTGTTTGAACACGCTAATCTCAGGAACTACTGGTTCGAATTGAAAAAATCTTTTTGTGTTGGATAGTCCATTTATCGAGACAGGCTATAAGCTATATAATATCAAGATGCGACCCATCTATAATATGTAAATAAAAAAAAAATATTTTATAGATATGTACTGTTCTTATTAATATAAATAAATCGTACATGCGAATTTATTCTGTGAAATTAAATATTCAAATAGACTAGATCCATATTCAAATTGGGTCAAACGTTTGTAAACGATTTTATATATAATGTTGATAATTCTTGTTTAAGTTGCTGAAACTTTTATTGGACGTCCATTTCACAAAGATCTTGAACGAGACAACTTTTTAAACATTCTGCTAAGCCTATAAAAGCCCAGTTGATAAAGTTTCAGTAAAAAGCTTCACTTATAATATGATCCTGCATCGTATCACGAAGAGCATTTAAATTACCTACTTAATAAGACTTCCATACGGTAATCGAGTGGCAACTTGTGAAACACGAGGAACCTATACTTTATAAGTCCCGTCAAGTGTCAGTTGAATTCAGTTTCTAGTAAGTAGATAATAAAAGTGTTTAAAATATACTGCGAGAGCCAATGTCTACCAGACTGTTATCAAATCTAAAAATAAATAATCTGTAAGGAGGATCAATATAAGAAATAGATGTTCTTACGTAAGATTCTTACAGTTTTATAATTATACACAGATTAGGCAGATCTTGATTGACTTACTTATTATTTAAAAATTAACCATTTTAAACTTAAAGCAGGAAAAAGCTGCAGTAAAATAAACTTTCCTAGGAAAGTCATACATCTTTCTATGTTATAGTTTCCTATAATAATATATTGTACGTCAATCAGATGAATAGTAAGATAAAAATCAAAATGTATATTAAATCTAAGATTTAGGTTAACAGTAGTAAAACATTTTTTTTAATAATCCGCATATATATTCCATTAGTACAGCATATCCATTAAACAAAGGGGTTCACAAACCCTTGTTTGAGATGGACAATTAGCTTGATACGATTAAACGATACGTCACTCAATCATGGCATATTGGATTAAAGTACCTGAAAAATACGCTGCTTTTAATGTTTACGGAAACTTTGTCACATGACAACCTGATATTTAAATAAAGTTACCAAAGTTGTAAAAATGTAAAATGTAACATTTTATGAATAGGACTAAATACACTAAAGTTTATTAGTAGCTAGATCGCTGATGGTACTCCATATTTATCCGTTCTCTCACTTCTATATACAAAACAATCTTCACGTCTTTTTCACTCGCTTGCTTGTGAAAAAGACGTGAAGATTGTTTTCTTTTGTGTGCTTAAATTTGCTTACCTTAGGTAAATAAAACATTATAACTACAAAATGTTTTTATTAACATAATCAATTTATAGTATTTCCATAACAAAATCTCTAAGACATATAAAAATAAAAAAACAAATCCTTAGTAATTATAAAATAAACTTTTTTTTTATTAAGAAATGTTATTGTATTTGTTTTGTTTAAAATAATATTAATAAAAATCGTTTGCTTACATCCTTAAAAGGAGATCCTCCACAGAAGGTCGCGTTTAAACCTTTGATTTGATTGATTGTTTTCTTGGTTTATTTGCATGTACATTATAAACTCATTCTAAGTACTACATTATTCTTTGTGCTTATCGTGCAACATTCAGTAGAAATTAATTTAAATTTTCAATTAATGTCCTTTACATTCAGGTACTATAATAGACTATAAAAAATTGTTAAATCAAATACAAAAAAATATATACAATAAGTTTTATACTCAGAATAGAAAGGAATACTAAGGATAGTTTTCTTAATATTTTATATAAAAGGAAATTAAGGATAAGTAAAGTTTCTATCGTATAGTCATAATAGAAACCTGTACAATGCCTGAACATTTTTTTTTTATTTCTTTATTGCACTAAATTGCAAAGTAATTAAAATGTGTAAAAAAAAGGGAGACATATTACATATGAATTACGTACTTGTATGTATGAGTATTCATAAAGTGAAACTGCAACCAGGACTACACTATTATAATATACTAGCCGTCCGCGCGACTTCATCCGCGTAATGCTCTATTCCTTTTGGTCACAGCGTGATGTTATATAGCCTAAATCCTGACTCGATAGATGAACTATCCAACACAAGAAATGTTTTTGAATTCGGAACTGTAATTCCTGAGATTTGCGCGTTCAAACAAACAAACTCTACATCTTTATAATATTAGTATAAATGACCAAGTAATAGTGTTTATAGACTGTAGAAAAAACTCAAAATTATGGGAAATGTTTACCTCCTTAATGGCAGTTTTTTGTATAGGGACTATTCTCCGTATTTAAAAGATTACAAGAAGCAACAATGTATTAATTTTTTACCTGACCTATTACGCAAGTCTCATTGGCAAAGTGCGCATATCAAAAAACTTAGTTAAAAAGCAAGTTATGTACTTTTACTGAAACAAGAATAAAACTTTATTAAAACGGAAATGTCTTGGTTTGATTTAATACTTTTTTATTTCCAAGCGATAGACCAAATTTATGGGAGTTAACAATAAGGACGCATGAATAATAAGTGGGTCAGCAAAAGGCCTATTCAATTCTTTTATAGCCGATTTGTAATATGATAACTTTGTTAGCACCTCATATTTTACGAAAATATCTTTTTTTATGAACTTTTATCAAACCTTCGGGACACATTGTGCAGACAAGGAAGATATTTTAAAATTACGTAGAAATGTAAAGGAGGTATGTTAACAAAGTACTCAAATGTAAAATATTATTTAGGAAAGCTTTCTAGGTTTGGATTTGGTTTATTCCTTTATAAATGCATTAAATTCATTTTGAATTTCAATTTTAACTCGACGCTATGGTTCCATTGTCCATTTGGCATAGCAGTGAATAAACTGCCGGACATCGACTGCAACGAACTTAACAGGAAAACTGTCAAAATATTTTACTACTACTACTACTACTATACTACTATAAGAAGACCTGCCTGGAGCCTGCGAATAAGATAGCTTTTATCACTAAAGAAATCTTAAAAATGTGAGAATTATTAGTTTATGCACCTAAAAATTAAAAAAATCAGCCATTTGTGGTGCGCATAATTAGGCTTCATTACAAAGACTGCTTTTGAAAAATTGATATCCCCTACATCATAATATTTTGTTCCTCTCGTATAAATAGTTTTTTAACAAATTCTAAGATTTTAGGTCAAAAGGAATTTTACTACTAGATTTTAATTCGTTGCGAATATCAGAAATATTATGGTTGGTTCTTTTGGTTGCCGATTAGTTTCGAATGAACAGCAACCAAAGTAGATATTTTAAGTCAATTTCAACTAGTTTTTGTTAGGTACGGAATTCTAAAAATGGTCTTAATCATATTTTATGACGGCGATGATGTGTTTTCGGATCAGTAGTTATAGAGCACAACGGCAGCGCTCAGTGGCACATGCACTACGATTGGACCTTGTTGTTTGATTAGTCGACCTGCTTGTGCCTGTTCCACATCGCCGCCTCCGCCTGCAGCCTATTTATTTAGTGTTTATTAAAACTGTAATATAGCAGGCTTGTGTAATCAACAGATAACTGTATAGAAACTACTTTGCTTACTGTTTTTTAGCTACTTACTTACGTATTAGCTACCTCATAATTTTAATGAGTACTTTGTGATTTTCTACTTTAACTGTTCTCGTTTCGCTTAGATAGAGTTTGAACATGAGATGAATATAAATGTCTAAAAAAATTTTCATTAATTCACTCACTCGCTTATTATATACTCACGCACCATCCATAAAATAAACATTTAATGGTTCTCATTTACTAACCCTTTTCCACCAACATAGTCACTTTCACTTCAATTCACACAACCAATCGCACACTTTTTAATTAACTCATACATACAAACTCTCCTAACTACCAATCTGATATGAATCTACCATTTCTCCAGTTCATTCAGAAATCAAATCTTTAACGAATGTTTTAACTGTAAAACTTTTCCAATTTTTTCTTCCACAACAACCTAACTGTAGTTTATGGTATTGTAATTGTGTATGTAGTATATTATAACACTAAAACGTCTATATAATATATCAAATATATTTTTAATTTAAGTTAACTTTAATATATATTTATTAATCTCTTCTATGCATACATCACATTTCAAATAGTTTTTGTTCGTATACTCACTCAGGATTTCTGGAAGAGATCTCTTTGAAGAGATAAGTTATCCGCTGTATATAAAATTTTTAGTAACAATTATATGTTACACTTTAAGGTGCATGAATATAAATAAAAGAACAATATAAATAAATTTACAAAAAAACCCCAATTTGGTGCAGCCGTCCTGAATAACGCAATTAGTAAAGAACAACATTACATTTCTCATTCAGTAGAAATGTATAGTATACTAGATAATTCAATCAAAGCCATGTCCAAGACATTCATTAACATAAATGTAGTTTGTGGCTACATGGACATTGGAGTTCCAAGTAACAAGCATTTCAATCGACACGTTCTGTGGACTGTGGTTACTTATACGCTTCCAATTACGATGAATCAAAGTTGAAGCCAATTAAATCGATGGATTGAATCAAGAATTCAGTAATCTGTTGTGAGTAGAATGTTCTGAGTACAATGGTCATCTTTTCACTATCTGTAAAGTAAGTAAGAAACTTCTTGTATTTGTGTATACCCGATAGGTATATTATAAAATTACCTGTACCATTTTATGTTTTGAATTCTTTTGAAACTATGATCAGTGACGTCAATCAATGCGTCAAATGCTAGCAAAACAATTATTTTGTGTTTATTTATAGAAAAAGTTTAGTTTAATATATGCTATGCAGTCTTATAACATGGTGTCAGAACAAAGTAACTAGTAGCTGGAGAGTAGTTAAAGTTCACAGCTCAATCACGTCGAGACGGAATCGCATTACGAACTCATTTCGTTCCCGGTGATCGATGGATCATCAAAGCCATTTTTAGAGTACCTATCCCATTTTCTTTGGGAACTCACAATAAACTTGTAATGAGCTTGTTATATCTCTTGTATTATTTAATAGGGTTAGCTTGGAAATGAATAAATTTCGTTTTATATTTTCACGTCTATTAGCAACACTTTTGTTATATTTTGATTATCTTTATTTGCTAAAGATTTATATTAAGAATATCACATTTATAAAATCATCGTATATTATACTAGCTTTCGCCCGCGGCCTCGCCCTCGTGGTTTGTACTTATCATTATACTATGGCTAAAGTACACGAATTATTTATAAATTGTTGCCTATGTATTATTCTGATGTATAAGCTATATTACTATAAAGTTTCATCAAAATCCGTTCAGCAGATTTTGCGTGAAAGAGTAACACACATCCATCCATCCATCTTCATAAACCTTCGTATTTATAATATTAGTAGGATAGTAGGATAGGATTAGTAGGAAGTAGGACAGGATAGAATTATAGTAGGATGTAGTAATTGCCTAAATATGTTTATGTAACAAAAAAATATTGAAAATTGTCTACAATTTGGTATAAAAATTGTCATTTAAACTCAAGTTCTTTCACGGAGCTGGTTAATTTCTTCCTGAGTGACGTACCCCCAGAGCTTTAGGCGAGGGGTCGCACGTGGCAGGCAGGGGGTTCTTTGTTCCATTTCAATCCATTAACCCCATAGTTAAACGCATTAGCCACGCGCGTGTACCCATTGTCTAATACCTGTAACCGATATTGTGCGAAATTGTTTCTACATATGCTTGGGTTTACGTCTTTATAGCATTACCAGCTCGGTTCCTATTAGTCTTTGCTTGATTTCATTAGATCATAGTCTTTTTGATAAACGGGCTATCCGTCAGTGAAATAATTTTTAAATTTGAAATATTAACTCCTGAGATTATCAAACAAACCAATATATGAGCTTTATAATATTACTAGCGACCCGCTCCAGCTTTGCGCGGTTTCTCTTATATAATTTATAATAATACATACAGTATGATACGTATAAACCTTCCTCTTAAATCATTCTATCTACTAAAGAAAACCGCATCAAAATCCGTTGTGTAATTTTAAAGATCTAAGCAGACATAGGGACAGACTGAAGCGGAAAGCGTCTTTCTTCTCTTTGCTTTATACTTTGTGGTGATATTGCATTATACAACTAAATATTTTCTTGTACGTCTATCCTATTTGTCTGGTTATACTATTTTCTAAAATGCAATATAATTTTTTAATATTCGTGGGCAGAAAAAGCCGCTCAAAAAGTGCTTCTTTAGCTACTAATGAAAGCTCTAACTTGCTAGCTAATCCAGGTTATTCTAAATCGAATATGCCTGACTGTACTAGACGGCGGATGCAGGCTCATGCTCAAATGGGTTTCCTAAGAAGAATACGAACAATAAAATTAGTTTACTCTAAATTCAATATGGCGGTGTGTCAAAGATGGCGGAATAGTTACACTTTCACCTACGATAATGTTGACACAGCATTATCTGCTTTTAAATGGTAGAACAATCCAACTAAGAGGAATTAATTTGGATACCTTGGTAGTAAAATTTTGTATTTTTTGTTTAATTTCTCCTAAACCCAATTTGGTGTAATCAGTGTAAAAACATCAGTAGCGTTCAACAGATGAGAGTAATCAATGAAATTTCGGGTCAGTCAGTATAAGTCTTACAAGTCGGAGCTATTAAAATAGTATTAAGCGCGCTCCAGGCTATGATACATAATGACTACTAAACCACATCTATGTTATAAATTATTTTAACATTATTACAATGTTTATATGTTACATTTTTGACTAGCTGTCCGATCTGGTCTTCCTCGTCTAGATTTAGTTCCTCATCGCTACTAGAAATTAGAAATCTATTGAATTCTATACCAGTCTTGTGTCTATCCTTATTCAACCCCTAAATAATCTTGTCATTATCCTATTCTTTCTTTAGTCCTTATTCTACTATGATTTTATCCTTAACTTATTTTTTTCTTTTTCTTTTATCATTATTTTTATTCTTCTCTTATTCTTTTTCTTCTTAGTTCTTAGTCTATTATTAGTTCATTCAATTATTATTGTTAAGTCCGAAATGTTTACTTTCTAACATTGAAATGCATCTTTAGTAGATGATTTTACGTTAGATATCTAATCGAAACCTTTTCTTTCCTTAAATTTAATATAACTTTTTGTTCTCTTTATTTTCTCTTAATCCTGTTCTCATCCTACGCTAATTTCTTCTTACTCTATTTTGATTTTTGTTTCTATTATCCTTATTCTGTGTATATTCAATTCCTAATATTGTTTACATTACATTTATCCCTTTTCTATTCTCATTCTATTCCTATTCTTGTTCAGTTGTTCAGTTTTTTTTTTCTCTAATACTCTCAACCTTATTCTATTCCTTTTTAATTATTTATCTTGTTCTTATTTTTGATAGCATCAAGACCGGATAGATTACGACTAGAATTTATAGAGTTCAAGTATTAATAAATCTTGCAATAAATAATCTCTAAAATATATTAGAAGGGTTAATATTAATAAAGATAAATTAACAATAAATAGCAATATAACATTAATTTAATCTCATTCATGAGTAATCCGATTGACAACCCCTAAAGCGACCCCTATCGCTTACGCTCTGTTGTGACAGGAGTTAATGGTTGGGGTCTGATGTCTTTACCTGTTTCTATTGTGTTTCTTTGTGTAGTAGCATAAATAACTGTACTTTTGTATTATACTTAAATTCATTGCATATCATTTTATTATATACACCTATAAATGTATATTTTCAAAATTTTCAAGAATTCCTGATAATTTTTATTGCTGTATTATAGAGATGATGAACATTTTCGAAAAAAATATTTTATTTTTGAAGAATGTATATTTTGACTTACTATAATTCATCAACGCTTCTCTGAGGTATTATTAGGTTCAAGGAACAGGATCCGGAAATCATGAAACATGAAAAAATACTATTAAGAAGTCAACACAGAACAGTAGGTTTAACATTTTATTTACAATCTCCTTAAACTACTTCCACTAAAATAGAGAATATTAATAATAGTTACATTTACTTGTCAAACTGCTCTTGATCTATCGAAAAGGGAGAGCCAGACGTTCAGTATCATTGAAGTCAATATATAACAGTCCAGTGGCAATAAACCAATCTAATGACAGTCACCCTACCATAAGGATAAATGTCTAATTGCTCTCAATAGCTGGCGTGACGTCACGAGGGTAACTAACAGGTAGACGTCAGTCCCCTGTCAAAATATAAAGCGGACCAGTTTGTTGGCCAGAGGATTGCTTTATGCACTCAACTCTGGCGCCCTGACGGAAGTCGACGAGAACGGGCAAGCCTCATCCATACGTCTGCAGGCACCAAGGCATCTCCTTCCCGTCCCCGCACCCTCCTTAAGCCTTTTATGACTGTCCCTTTTTTTTTGATAACGCAGGGGAAATCTTCAAAAGAGACCCAACCATTGGGGGAAAAACTAGGTTATGTGGGATTTTTACCCACTAAAACCCCTGAGATGGTCTACCTCGACACTTCAGAAGGGTCACGAGAAATCGGTTGAACCGCATCCGATCAAGTGAACTATGATAACCTTAATTTTTTTTAAAAATAATATTAGTTTAATGTATAAAATTTTTGTAACTATCAAAAACTGATAGTTTCATTCAAATTCAATATGACATAAATTTCTAAATGAACTTACTTGAAGAATTGTGTTCCAGAATAACTCCCGGGGGTTGGCGTCCCGCCAGTGAGCGACATCAAGATGATCTCAAGTTATTCGGAGCAAGTTTCAAAGCACCTGTGAAGAAGCGGCGAGGAATATTAATGTCAAATTTTGACTGTTTATGTTTTATAACCAGCTTAGGCGTGTAAATGGTTGATGTTGTGGGTTGATTTTGGTATATTATGCACAAATGCGCATAATTTAAACTACATCGAACTAAAATTAAACCTTTCATACTGTAGTTAGAGTTACTGAGAGGGCAAAGGTTTTTATTAAATTTTGTTGTAGGTTTTTGATTTGTGAAATATAAATCTGAGAGTAATTTTTTTGACCGCTCTAGATACGTAAGGAGGCAGTCTTTGCTTTGCTTATTTTTGATGACATGGATGGAGGGGGATCTTCATGGTATTTACATCATCAATAAAAAGTAAACACACACATCGTGACGTGCAAAACCCAGCACAAGGTGAGTTTTGAAAAACATATATGCATCAATATTTAGCTTTTAGAGGAATTAGGGCTTTCTTTACTTTTGCTGACATAGGGGGACATATGACAGAAGTTGTACTTGTGATACAAAGAAAAATAGCAATATCAATTTTATTACATAATAAAAATATTTTTATATTTAACGAGTCTCCTATCGGTCACAGTGGAATGTTATATACCCTAAGGTCTTCCAAGATAAATATATATAATATCCAATACAAAAATAATTTAACAAATCGTACTAGAAGATCGTGAGATTAGCGCGTTCAAACAAACAAACTCTTCAGCTTTATAATATTAGTATAGATAACATCAAGTCAAAGAACTTCAGTAAGACATTTTTTTTCCTAAATTTGTGAGTACATAATTAGTGCGTTTACCCTACTTAGATCTCACCAATAAATTGTAAATATGAAAATGTGTGTGTAGATTTGTTAGTCATTACAAATATTCAAAAAAAAATTATAATAATTTTCAATTGAAT
>JAOPUB010036291.1:0-10420 GCA_027564055.1 Neptis clinioides
GTAATGTGATTATTGCATAACTATTTTCTCAGGTTTGGATGTATTAATAATAGCATGGTTAACATCTTTAACATGTGGACACTCGGCGTCAGTGCTTACGCACTAAGTAAAAGTGGCGGTCAATCCTCTAGTAACTACAAACCGCAGCCCGGCGAGTACTGTAAATTTGGAATCAAAAAGGACAACGGTGATTACGAAGAAACAAAAATAGACTGTAACTTGATAACAAGTTTTATTTTCGAAGCGGATTCCAAGCCACAAAGTTCGGGAACTAATTCAACAGTCGTTACGGTTACCACAACAAACGTCACAATTATTAATTCAACAAACGGAGTAACTGAGACTCCTGCAGTCCCTGCTAATGGAACTAAAATACTTTACGAAATGTTGCCAAACGCTACATTGGTTCCTGTCAATGTTCCAGTGGTTAACACAACAGAGCAAACTAACAACACTTCCTCTGACGGCACGATGATATCTTCAGTGACATCAATTACAACAACAAATAGCACAACGGTTTCTAACGCTCTGGACGTGAAAGGCGATCCAATTAAAGTGACTCCTGGTATGCAGTGTTATGTTATAAGGCACTCTCCTACCTCAAACATGAAGAAGGCTGTATCTTGTGACTTATTACAAAAATATGCCGATGAATCTCTGAAGAAAAATTCCGCAACAAGAAATGTACCAGTAATCTCAATAATAAGTGTGGTTTTAGCTATTATTGTTGCTTATTAGAATAACCATTTGATTTCTATTCAGTAATTATTATAGCGTGATGTGATAAGGTAAGTAAATGTTAGTTGGCTATTTAAACTTGTCTTTTATATATTATTCTAAGCTGTGTTTTTTTCTTTTGAACATCACAATATAGCTATAGGAAAATTGGCGGGAGACAAAATGTAAACAAATTAATATATGCTGAAGGTCTCGTAAGACGGATCTTAATATCTATTACAAAAAAAAAGGCCTAATTCAAATGTATTTAAAAAAACGTGATAATTATCGAATTATATATCGAATGTACGATTGAAATTTATAGATTTTCAAAATTTAAATACGTACATATTTCTGTAAAACTTTATAATACTACGAAATTGAGTTGTACATATAATTAGTACACATTGTGTTATGTGTGTGACGCTTTTGTTGTTAGTCGTGTTATAGCCGTCATTGATATAATTAATTATTTACCTTTTGTTTCACACCAATATATTTAAAAATATAATGTAATGTATAAATTGTAAAATTGTGTTTGATAAGGAAGGGAATTTAAAAAAAAAGCGAAGTCAATATTCCTTAGTGCATAAACATTAATGTATTACTGACGGTTAGGTACTAAGGTTTTATTCTTATTTATAAAAACATAATTTTAAATAGCTTCCGATGACGACGCGACGCCATGTTTAAGCGAACATAATGATGAAAACTTCTCATGTTTTTATCGTCTCGATGCAACATATTAAATTGATATTTACTATTTATATCTACATAATTATTCTTTATCTTCTGCTCAAGATTGTTAAAAACGGGGGATTGTATTTCTTTAAATAATCGAATATATAAAATTTTCTAAAAGTAAGATAATCTTATATCATAATAGTTTGTCCGTCCTATATTTTATGTAATTTTCCCTTGAAATAAGCAGCTAAGTGTCACGAATAAATTAAAATGAGAATCTGCCTAGAAATTTAAATGTGATATTTTGTATTGTACATTAACTATATTTTTATTATTAAAGTTTGTTTATATTATCAGAAATTTTTTGATTTTTTATAAAATACCTGATCCCTATAAACTATCGGAAACATATAAACAATAAGGTTATTTATTTAACAACATTAAAAATATACCACAATTTGTGGTTATCCTATCTGAAAATAGTGGAAAATAAAACATTTTACTTTATTTTAGACAATAATATGTGTATAATTGTATGTATATATATATGTGGGAATGTGAAATTAAGATGTAAAAGTAAGAGAGGACGCATGAAAGAGGTTGTATATGATAATAAGAATGAGTGGCTATTTGATGACGAACGCAGATTATTTGAAAGAAAATAGAATGGAATGACAGAGTGTTAACTATGACAAGAAGACGTTATTTTTCTGCGTATTTTATTTATTTTATTAAATGAAGGGGAAATTAACGATTGATAGATTATTTCACTTCTTTATTATTTCCTACATAGAAAAAAAATACGTACTTTTTATAACATTTGTTTAAACTTCGTAGTTATATATATAGGCTTAATACTCGTAGGTATATGTATATGTAATTTCTTTTTTAATAAAGAAGGAATTGAGTAGGTTTGCTGATAAAAATTTGAAAGTTCCGATCGTTATAGTCTAAAACTAACATTAAGTGACATTTTAATTAAAAATAGACAAAAATAATTTATTTGCCGCCTTAAGACTGAGCAAAATAAAATCTTTTAGGGATAGTATTACTATATACTTCGAGTTCGAAGAATCCTGAAGAACTACATAATAGACTGTCTCATCAGTAGTCTTATAATTCTCTCAAGAATCTCAAAACTAAAGTAAGAGATCACAAAATGAAACCTATTCTAAACTTACTGTGTTACGCGTGTTAATTTTATTACAGTTCAATAATAGTTTTAAAGAAAATACTTTCTATTAAAACTTGAAACTTAAATTTAGTGCTCAATCATAGTCGGAATATTTAAAAATAGAGAAAAACTTTATGAACTATATGGGGAGAAGCAATTTAATCATGATCTTGAGTTTTTACAACAATATGTTTTAAAAAATTCAAAGACTCTTAGAACTACAGACAGCTGTATACAGGTAAAGGCTATCTATATTAGAATTAAGATTATGTACATGGATAATAAAATAAAAGCTACAATGGACGCTAGAAATAGTATGACTGACCGATCAGTAAAATTTAATGAATAGATTAAATTAAAGGTTGACAATGTAGTAATAAATTCTGGACAAGAAGTGGCAAGCGCTTATGAACAGTTCTTTACAGAAATTTCATTTAAAGTAACTGCTGCTCTTAAATCTTCAGTCGATGCTATTGCGAAAGTAATCACTTGGCTTGTAACAATAGTTTCAACTTAAAGTAAAAAAAACTTACGTGTCACCGTTAGATATAATTAAAACATTTAAATCTCTTAATTTAAAGAAAACTGGTGATTTATGGAATATTTCCGCAAGACTACATACTGAAATTATCCATAATATTGCTCCTCACTTAGCAGTGTGGATGCAGAATCGTTTCCTGATTTAATGAAGCATATTAAAGTTATACCATTATTTAAAAATGGTGAAAAGAACGATCCTGGCAACTACATACCTGTCATCATTAATTTATTAATATAAAAGGTTTTGAATAAAACATTTTTAATAAAAAACTTTAAAAAATTTTTAACTAAAAACTAAAATATAAACAAAGAAAAAAATACAGACGAATCGATACCCTTTTTTTTGGAAGTCGGTTCAAAAACAAACATTTTTGCTGAAATAATATGCCGTTTTCTGGAAATTTAAACTTTAATGCGTAAAAATCATAGGCATAATACTGAAGACTTCCTGGAGCTATTGATGAAGATGAGCTTATTTTGTTATAAAGAATAATTTTAAAATACTTTGAAAAACTTTTAAATACCCAATTGTAATGTAATATGAGATATAGGTTACGACAGGTGTACTCAGGTATCGACAGTTAACTACAATAACCTAACCTCTTTTAAGTTAAAACATTTGTAGAAAGTTCAGATTTTTCCCCTTATCTTATAACCGAAAACACTTATCTACACTACTACTAAATGTTTGATTGTCTGAATATTTAAAAAAAGTTCTATTTGCAATGTTTAGAAAAAAAAGTCGTACCTTAAGTTACGTAGTTTGAACACTTTCATCAAAGTTAACGAAATTATTTTTAAATTGTTTCTACCTCGAATGACACTACTTTGTAGTTTAAAAATAATATATCTCGGTCTGTATTTATTTGTAATTCATTGTAAGACTTGGTAAATACCAAAATTGGAAGTGATAAAATAGTTTGTCGTTCTAAACGACCATGTTCAGTGTTTTTTTAATTTATTTGATATTGAGATGCTAATATATTAAAAACTAGTAAATAAAACTTGAATATCACCAATAATATTATTTTTAATTCGAGTTCATAGATTAGTTGGGATTTAATATTTTTTTGTAATGTTATTATTTAAACTATATTTAGTCTATAGTGATAAGGCATTTTAAATAATTATATATAATGGATAGTTTCTAAACAAATCTCTCATTTTTAAATTACAAGTGCGATTCTATATATTTTAATAAAAATTAAAATGCAATACATAACAATCCGCCATATTAGGTCGAAAAACGCGTGACTTCACGTTTTCGTAACATTTTTAATATCGTTTGAAATTTCCTTGTATTTATTCGATTAAAATCAAATAAACGATGTTCAATTAGTATCTTTTTTTCTTCTTCTTTCTTCAGAAGTTCTTCAGTTTGTTGGCATTCAAAAAAAAAGTTTTAGGCACATCCTAGGCATGAAATGGCTTCTGGGTCTCGTCGTGCAAGATTTAGCCACATATTACTTTTAACTATTTTGTTAATTAGAGTTTTGCTGGATGTATCGGTAAAAACTCGATTTACTAAACATCAAAAAACGATCGATATACATTAAGGTACTGAACACTATCAATAAAATTTAGAATTCATGAGTGGCGTAGAAAATAATTCAAATTATGCATCAAAATAAAAAAAAAATACATACCAGCTGTAAGTATATACGAAAGCGTGACGTCATACACAGACGCCATTACTATTGGAGCATTTTGGTGCAGAATTTAAAATGTATTTTAAAAAGATCATTTTGTCCTTGTAAAGTATATTTTTTTGCAGAAATAATTTTTTTTTGGATAAAGTAGATACCTGATAGCATAGTATACATGTTGTTTTTCAAAATCTGTCATCACGCCCATTACATTTGTGTACATATATACTAAAATGACATTCTTAAAATTTTTGTCATTCATCATTTTTTAATACCTACCGTAAGGATAATAAATAAAATAAAAAAATCTTTTAGTTGTTTCTTATTCTGTTACTCAGGCAGGATTTTGAAATTCAAATATTAACACTGAGAAAGAATAAGAGTAACAAAAAACAAAACCCAAAAAAAATTAAATAGTTTGGAATAGAATTTTCTCGTATATCCAGCATCTAAACTGTCAGATATTATAAATAAAAACATATTTTTTAGAAATTCAATTGATAGAAAGAAGTTTTTTAATATTTAATAACATTGAATAAGCAATTTACACCTATAATTTTTTTTTTATTTATAAGCATAGCTATCGTGTTCGTATCCAAATAGTTTATTTTGATTAGTTATGTTTGCTCCGTTTCAGTTCTACAAGAATGCCAAAGTCACGCAATTGCTTTAATAATGATAAATTGTTGCATTTTCCATACCTATGCTATGAGATTTCTATATGAAGTTATATAAAAAATAAAAATATATTTTATTTATAAAATTATCATAAAAAATCTGCATAATTGAAATGCTTTTGTATAGATGTAACCAAATTCAATTTGTTGGTCTTTCAATAACAATTATCTATTTTTAACAAAATAACACTTTATCTATCGCAAAAAAATTATTGAAAGACGATTTAATTTTGTCTATTGTTAGAATTCAGACAATAAAATAAAGAAATTTTACTCAAACACTGATGTTTATAGACTGTATAGTGCATTTACTGCGAAATCGTCAATATCGTTATACTCGTGTGATATATTAAACAAGACATACATAAAACCTCCGTATATGATAACAGCGCACTGTTACTGATGCGCCGAATATCCGAATCCGCGGACATCCGAAGGTAAGAAAGATCCGTATAAACTTTGCGGAGGATCTTTTACCTTATTAATTCCCAATTCACTGATAAAATTCTATATAGGTGACTAGGAAGCGATGAAACGCTATTAAATTCCATTCGGATTATTTTTATCTCTTAAAATCAAATATTTGGCACCTATAAATTGCAATCATTTGCCTTTTAGCCATTAAGTCAAATTTATTAAATCAACTGTCTTTGTAATGAGATTAATCATAAACCTTTGGTAAAATAATGCGGCATAATACAAATAATATATAAAGTTATAAAATTATATTTTTTTTTAAAATGAGAAAACCATAGTTCAAATCTAAAATCTTCGTAATATTTTAAAATAAGAAAATTTAGAACCCGTATTATTATATTATATATTAGATTTGACCCTTCAACGATTTAAAACTCACATTAAAAAGTGTTTAATAGGTAAAGCTTATTACTGTGTAAAGACTATCTAAACGATGACTATGTTTGGATCAAAATGCCGTTGATCCTCAACTGATTGATTATCACTTTGTGAATCATATTGACGTACACAACGGCATTTTGAAAAGAGCGACTGTTGAGTTTCTTGCCAGTTTTGCTCAGCAGAGAACTGCATTCTGAAGTGGCTTCAGACGTACTGACTGACCAATTTTGACGTTTCAAAAGTAGTTTTCAAAAAAGTTGTTCAAGATTGTATTAAAGTATTTTATTTGAGTTTGAGTCTCCGCGGATTTTGACAATAAATATTCGAATTCTGGTCCGTATTCGCGAACATACATTTTATAAACATCCGCCAAATCACTAGTTACAGTACAGTTATTGTAATAATCGTCTGTATTTAACAGAGGACGTTTAACCCACACAAATACTGGTTTTCAGTTATTTGCATGTTACTTGTGATAACATACAGACTGAACAATGAGTAATACATAAATAATGGAAGGATGGAGCATGACATTACTGCAATTTAACACGGTTCGTATTGCTTTGTATATTTCAGTACAGCTAACCAAATGAATACAATATTTCATTGAATAGATGTTTTGCCAATGACGTATTTTATCTATATGTCACAAGAATTAACCAAAAAATTTAGTATATCATAAACTATCAACTGTTCTCGATCAAACGTTAGAAGTTGAAAGAAACAAATATATATATATATATATAAAAACTTATTGCCGGCTAAACAATAATTTTCGTTTGATTTCGAATGATTTCTTTCGGGGCAATGGGGCTATCTCGCTCAAAATGGAACGTATGGTCACATTAGCAATGACAAATCACGAATTGCAGTTCGTCAAATAAAGCCCGTAAATTTACATAGCTGGATCTGTAAACAATTTATGCATATTAAATTAATATGGTTTGTTTTCATTCCAGTGATAATATCAGCATGCTGGGTCGCTGGCGCTGGAGTGGGATTCCTGCCGTTGTTCGGCTGGCACGCTGCTGACCATGAACGAGGATGCTATTTCGTTGAAGTCATGGACTACAACTATCTACTGTTCCTCTACTTTGCCACCATAGTGACACCTAGCGTCGTGCTCGCGGCCTTCTATGCTCACATCTACCGTGTTGTTGTCAAACAGGTACATAAGTACTTAAAAGTTCTATACATCATGTTTCAAATAATATTACTTTTTTTAAATATAGGTATTTCATTAGGTGATTTTGCTTAAACATAAGAAAATAGATCTATGTCGATTTTTGTCCCAGTAGTTTTATTTTCTATAGAATAAATACCAATATACAAAAAAATAAGACAACGATTTTATTAGTTCAAGAAATACTCTTAAAATAAATAAATACTATTAAAAAAATATTAATATATCTTAGATATTTAATTAAATTTGTGTAGGTCTCAACTATGTTTTACAAGTAAGAGGGTCACCTCATAAAGGTCGGTTCTAAATAAGGTCGGTTAAATAACGCAGGCCTTCGTTAATATTTTCTTATATTATAAAACTCTTCATTGTTTGTTTGAACGCGCTAATCTCAGGAACTACTGGTTCGATTTTAAAAATTCTTTCTGTATTGGATAGTCCAGTAATCAGGGAAGGCTATAGGCTATAAAACATCTCGCTACGATCCATAGGAGCGGAGCATCGCGCGAATTAAGTCGCGTGGGTCGGCTAGTAGTAGTATAACAAGATTTGCTTTTTAACGATGTAATTTTTCTTGCATAAAGGTTTTTCTGATGTCGCTGTCTTGTCATGTCTGACATGCATGCATTAGATGCACCTCTTTCTTCGTAAATTAAAAAAAATGGAACGCTTATAATTTGACAATAACAAATTATAGTCTGTGGACGCAGCTGCAACAAACAGATGGATTTGATTCCCCTATTACACTAAAGACCCGCCCTGATTTTGCACATCGTTTTTTGTGTAGATTTCTAATTTTTTATACAAGCTATCTTCTTCGTTTTTTTTGTGAAAAAAGCTTTAAAATCTGTCTATGATTAACGTACAAATAGTAGATATATTAATATTAGAGTATTGTTAATTTTATTATTATGCACTATGTTGTGTTTTTTTATTACTGACTGGCTACTCCTCGCTTCTGGTGTGTGTAGTAGAATTATTGTTCGAATAATTATCAAAAACATTTACGTGGCAACCCTGCATCACCTATGTTCCTCGGGAAAAGTATACCTTTCTATCAGTTAAAAAAATTTCCAAAATCAGTACAGTACAAACAAAATGGCGATGACTTATTAATTTCAGATTATGGCAACACAGCATCATCTGTATCACGATTCACGCAGAAGTAGTATCAGTGAAAGAATTTTTAAAATCGGTGCAGTAGCAACAAAATGGCGATGAATTATTGATTTCATAATATGGTAACACTGTTCTTCAAGAATAGTGTAGTTTTCTGTCTGAGAAAGAAAATAGATATATTGTATTAAGAAATATATAGACAATACACGTCACTCAGAAATAGTATCAATGAAAGTATTTTCAAATTCGGTTCAGCAGGAACAAAATGGCGATATTTTTTTTTTATTATTTTAGTATAGATTATTCAGTTTGTTACAAAATAAAATGAATCAGTTTATATAAGACAGACGCAGAAATTAACTAAAGTATGAAAAAGGAGAGCTGAATGTGAATTTTAATGCAGTATTTTAAATCGTCATTATCGCGTTCCTTGAACTAATATTTGCCGATTCAATACTGCTAAGTTAAATAATTCTGATAACAATACGTTCCCATTTGTATGACATTGGTACTGTATGTATGTATTATGTAAATATGTATTTGTTTGTATTGCTTCCTATTTATAAAACTAAATACTTTCTTCGTTCAGGAGTATTAGTTTTCGCGTAACGTTTCTTTTCTATAATATAATCTCCTAGTGGAAGTCAAATAGGTCCAGCCGTTTCAAAGAATAGCCGGAACAAATAGACAATCAAAAAATGTTAAAAATGATATGTATCGTGTGAACCTGTAACTGAGTCACAAATCCTAAGGTTTCTGCTATGGCGTTTAAATAGTGAAATAGTCCACAATACTATCTTTATTCTTTACATACCACAATACATTATAGGCTCTTATTTGTTTTTCTTTTATTAATAAATTGTAATAATGAGTTACATGGAATGCGTGACGTATTTAATTACGGATTTCCCATGATTTGTCACTAAGTTCAATGAAACTAATTGATGTTAATAAAATAATGTCTTGTCCACGCCACATTTCGTGTAAAATGTGCATTGAAAACCTTCAACATTTTTATCAAAACTAAAGTAAAATGCCAAAATGATACCTATTCTAAACTAACAGCAATTCTCAGGTAGGTACACAGATGTACTCACATAACCACTGCAGTACAAGTCTTGTCCGCGTGGAATAGTGGCAAGAATGCTAGCTGCATTTCCCCTCTGAATCGCAATACCGATTCTATGGCTGAAGAATGAGCCAGCCCTCCTGTCACTAGTGGAAGCAATCAGACGTGGTGTTACGTCTTTAAAATTTTTTTTTGCGCTACGGCTCCATGACCCAAGCGTTTCTACTGCAAAATGAACGAAAATATAATTTTGATTAATAGATACGTACTTGTGACGCTTATTAAATTCAGCTTTCTCGGCTGCGGTTCCTGTACGGAGCGCAGTCTCCCTGACATGAGACGGCGCCAGTGTGTCAATGCATGTAGCGTCTCACAAAAGGGCCATCATCAACCCATTAAGTCTCTTGCCATCGTCATGACTGATTCCTGATGACTCAATAAGAGCAGGAGGAATACATTTATTATATAAACTTTTAAGTATTTAAAATATGCGAGTAAGACTTGTTCATTGTGACGTGTTCCAATTTTCCATATTGCGTTTATTCATAAGTTTGGTTTAACCCAAAGATGTTTTTTTTGGCATTGTTTTACTGAAGCGTCAGTAGCTCAGTGGTTCAGGCGTTGGACTCATGATCGACACGATCGATAGGTCGTGACTTCAAATCCCAGTCATTGAACTACTGACGTGGCCCACTCCTAACATAAGTTACCTTAGGGGAAAACAAGAATACTAGTAGTTTGCAATCCAAACTG